>PVIY010023876.1:0-38793 GCA_004026745.1 Myrmecophaga tridactyla | reverse complement strand
CGGGTGGGGGGAAGGGGAGAAAGTGAGAGGGGGCAGAGGGGGGAGAGGGGAAACCTGGTGGGGGGAGGAGGCTAGGTGCCTAGGAAAGGGAGAGGGCGGGGCTCTTCCTCTCAGCATCCTGTAGCTTTCCATTATAATCCCTTTTCCTCTAGCAATTATTTTACCTTCTCACTTCCTGTCTTTTTTCCCTTAGAAAGTAGACCCCAAGGGGGCAGGGGCCGCATCTGTCTTATACACTGCACCACGCCTGGCACACCATACTTGCTTAATAAATGTTGTTGAATGACTTAATGAACTGCAATCAAGGGCTACTTATGTTGACTTTAAAGGCCAAGCTTTTCGGATTAAATCAGATAATACAGTCAAGCTTTGGTAGTCTATGTGTCTTTCTGACAATTGTCTGAGAGGAGAAGCCAGGATGGACATTCTTCTGGTAAAGTGAACACAAACCTTTTCCCCGACAAGGGGTTTGGCATCTCCGGGGGATTCCTTACGTGGATCACCCCAGGCACTCATGTAATCCTGAAGAATACACACACTGATGAGTACCGGCCTCTTTCATGAAGACACGGGTCCTGAGAACACAGCCTCTGTCACTGTGTTACTGTGAATCCATCACTTTATGCTCCTTCCATGTCCCTTGGACTGGCGCCTGCTGGCAGCTCCGTTGGAACGCAGGGGAACAGCTGCTCTGGGCCCAGAGAAGCCTTTGCAGTTGTTTAGAGCACTTGTGAGCTAGGCAATCTCCCCCCCCACCCCCAACACACACCCACACTTTGCTTCAACTGGATTTATTCTTTTTTGTTGGAGATTAACACACTCTTTCAGATCCTTCTTCCTTTAGGAGCACATCAATTACTCCAAATGTGTCTGGAGTAAATTTGGCCTAAGAGCAATACAATTCGAAGGAACTTTGGGGAATCCCAGGCCACTAAATCAAACTGAAGGAGGCAAATGCTTCCTCACTTTTAAAAAACATTGGCAAGTTCTCTGTACTTTGGTTGGGCCAAAAGAGGTCTAAAGGTAACCAATATCATTACATATTACATATAATCATTTCTATTTCCCTCTCTAAGCAAATGAGAATGCATTTTTTCTCCCAAAGCTGGGTATTACATAAATGAAATCCCTTTCCCCAACCATACTGATGTTAAACTGGAAACATGCTTTCCCTTACTCATTTATTTCCCAGTTACTCAGAGAAATGAACAGGGTATAGTTTGGGTACAAACCCTTTGAATTTGTGAAGAATTTGAATTTAAGGTGTCACCATATAATGAATTACAAGATGCCTGAAATCAGTGCTGGTCTCCCATTGCCACCAACATTCTGGTCAATCCTTTGCTACAGCACAAGGGCTGTTCTAGACTCTAATAGGTACTCATTCCCCCCTCACTCACTCCCGCCCTTTGTTTCAACTGGTTTTGTTGCACCTTGGGGATGCAGTTCAGGGAAGTAGGAAGCCTCAGAGGCAGCCTGCTGCCCTCTAGACATGCAGGGTGCCTTAGGTTCTCTGGAATTGCATTACTGGCCCCATCTCCTGTCTTTAATCATGGTATGTGTGGTAGATTGAACAATGTATCCCAGTTTGGTCTTGGTCCACATTCTGGTGGATGTGGACTCTGGAAAATGCTACTTCAGCTAAGGTGTGTTCCCGCTGAATTAGATTGGGCTTTTTTTTTTTTACATGGGCAGGCACCGGAAATCGAACCCGGGTCCTCGGGCATGGCAGGCGAGCATTCTTGCCTGCTGAGCCACCGTGGCCCACCCTAGATTGGGCTTTAATCTGAATTCCTAGAGTCCATTAAAAGCAGAATGAAATTCCAGACATAGAAGAGAAGCCACAGAGATTGCCAGAAGCTGGAAGTGAATGGAACTCAGAAAAGAAAGAAGATGCTGCCATATGCATTACCATTTGTCAGAAAAGCCAAGGAACCATAAAGATGGCTAGACAGCCAGATGATAGCAGCCCTGGGAAGAAGCAAGCTTTCCAGCCTTTGAAATCGTGAGCCTACTTATAAATTTCAGTTTTTAAGCCAATTTATTGTATGGTATTTGTTTTAGCAGCTGGGAAACTAAGAGTACAGCACAGATTCTTGGCTGCAGATAACAGAATTCACCTTGAAGAAGTTTTTAGCAAAAGAGGCAGTTTGTTGGAAGAATCTCACATTATCGAAAGAATTGCTGAATGATCCAGTCTTAGGAAGGGTAAAGATCCAGTTGAGATCCAGGAACACTTGGGACCAAGAACTCTGGACTGGCTACATAATTTGCAGGACCCAGGGCAAAATGAAAATCCTGAGCCCTTGTTTGAAAACTATTAAGAATTTCAAAATGGCAACCACAGTGCGTTAAAAAGCACAGGGCCTTGTGCAATGCCCATGAAGCTGGCTCTGCAAAGTCTTGGACCCACAGACCCAGCTCTCACCTCTGCTTCACTTGGCTTCAATCTCTCCCTGGTTCACTCTCTCTCTACACAGCAGAAGACAGGACCACTGACAGATTCCAAGTCAACCTCTTTGGGGGGGGGGGGCGTCTTACCAGAAAAGACTGACTCTCCCTTGATCTAGTTAGATGCTCACAAATCCAAGAAATAAACTCTGATTGGTCTTTCTTGGTTCAGGTTCCCACTGCTGACCCAATGACCATGACTTATAAAAAGGGGCAGCTTCGATTTGAAGCTCGTGGCTGAGCTGGGGGTTGGGGAGGGTGTGGTAGGAAGAACACGTCCCCAAAGAAGCACTTGCTTTTATAAGAAGGGGCAATTCTCAGCACACAGAACAATGGATGGACAGCAGTCATGGCCAATAGAGCAAAATGCCTGGGAGGGTGCAAACATTTAGTCTTATAAATTCCCGTCAATTTGTCCAACTGAGGAAATCACAGATATTGCTCCGGTGACAGGCCTTCTGCATTTCTACTAGGATTTTCTTCTTATTTACCAAATATTCTCTCATCTTTGTTTAACCAGAATCTGTATCTCACTTGCAGGCACTATACTTTTATAAACTCTGGGTTGCAATACATTAGTTGATTGTGAAATTTGTTTAGTGGATTGCAACCAATACTAGAAAAATAGAATAGGATAGACTAGAATAGAATGAAATTTCAGCAGTAAGGGGAAGTATTGTATTAGTCCATGAAATTTGTTGTTTTAGTTATATGGCTATAAAACGATGTAAAACTACTAAAGTATATATAAGTGATAAAAGAGTACCAAATTGTTCTGGGTTTTCAGTGTGATGTGTTTCTTGCTATGGAATGACAAAGCTAGAACTACAGAACTCAAGCTATAGAACTCAGTGTTTGTACATTGTGCATTATATCAGCTCATACCCTGAGAATAACTGAAAGGCAAATACTTTCATCTTAGTTATTGTCTCTGAGATCAGTAAATGAGGGCTAGAGTAGGTGGACATTGAAACAATAATCTATAGCAGTATTGTCTGCTAAAAATAGAATACTAGTCATATATGTAATTTTCTAGTAGTCATTCAAAAAAAGCAAAAGAGAAACAGGTGAAATAAATTTTTATATTCAGTTTAACCCAATATACCCAAAATGTTATTGTGTCAACATGTGGTCAGTATTAAGATCTGTTAGTGAGCTATTTTGCAATATATATTTTTTGTACTAAGCGTGTATTTTATCCTTGTGGCATATCTCAGTTAAGACTCAGCATTTCTAGTGCTCAATAGACATTGTGGCTAGTAGATGTCATAAAGAATAGCACAAATCCAGACCATTTAAGGGAAAAGGAATGGCTTAGAGACTAAAATATCTGATGATTGTGATATTACCCTGACTGACTGGATTAATTAGATCTGAAAGAAGCATCATAGGGTGGAAAGAATTTAGAATTGGACAACCCAGTGTCAAGTCTTAACTGGCTACTCAGCATCAGTAAAGACCTTGGACAAGTTGCTTAACAACAATTTTTTTTTTTTTTGCATGGGCAGGCTCTGGGACTTGAACCCAGGACTCTGGCATGGCAGGCAAGAAGTCTGCCACTGAGCTACTGTTGCACTGCCCTTAACAACAGTTTTTTCACCTGTAAAATGGGGGTAATAGTATATATTTTGTTCAGTTGTATGAGGACTAAAGCTGGTGTTAGCCAATGTAATAAATGATTGTCAGTATCATTATTATTTATGCTACCAGTGGAGATGAAGTCTTAAGGAAAGCATAGCTGATAGCCCAGGACACTTAGGTGTATGCATGTCCGTTTAGCAAACACCAATGGACCGTTCTCCATATGCTACACCACACACTTCTCTAAGCATTTTAACAGCATTAACTTTGGCTTCCCCAGTTCAGCACTCTTGGGAGTGACAACAGATTTTCCATCACAGACTTGAGGAATGCGGTAATCAACCATTGCGGGCTGAGTTATCTCCCTCCAAAAGATATGTCCAAGTCCACACTCCCAGTCCCTCAGAATGTGACCTGATTTGGAAAGAGGATTTTTCCAGGTGTGAGGAGGTAAGATGAGGCCATCCTGCATGAGGATGGGCCCTAATCCTATATGAATGATGTCCCTGTAAGAAGAGTGGAACTGGACACAGAGACACAGACACACAGAGAGGAGGACACCATGTGAAGACAGGCAGAGACTGGAGTGATGCTGCAAAATAGTGGCAATCATTAGACCTGCCCGACTTGTTGCATGTGGTCACTGAGCTGGTGTGCATAGAGATGCTATCTAAGAGGAGAACGCTTATAACACTTAACCAATTTAATGATCAAACAGACAAACCTGGGAATATGGTACCACCTCATTGAAATTATTCAGGGGTGCAGCCACAATTGCTTTCCTCTCGCGTCACCGAGGATGTAGCGTTATGCTGGATCTGGAGTTTCAGTCAATGAAGTTGAGTTCTTCATTGTTCTACATTTCTGTAGTTCAGCATTATTGTGGGACTTAATGCCATTGTTTCGATTTTCTCCAGCTATTCTTCTTAGTCATTTCCATGGAAAAATGCTATTTGTTACTGTTTCCATTGGCCTGTACTTTGGGTGGTTATCACAGGGGCAGGATCTGGGGTTTTGGACATTTGCTGCAGTAAGTAAATTAGAAGTTCACATTGTCTTGGGAGAAATGAGGGGCCTGATGGCTCTTCTATTTTCAGTGAGTCTTTTTTCCCCCCCTCAAGAAGTTCCAGGTAAAGAACTCTGAGGAGGTCCTGGGTCAAAAAACTGACATTTTTACGATCAAAACCAACAGACACGGGAAATGGTACAAAGCCAGAGATTCCCACACAGCCTTCCTTTTACCAAGAGTGTCAGGAGAACAGGTTCTGAGAAGTGTCACGTGGAAGCTCTGTGGGAGGCCCTGGGCCTTTAGCTGGAGACTCTCCCCTTTCCGTGGTGTGCTGGCCACCATGATAGCCATCCACCTGTACTGAGGTTAGCTATGGCGTTGATCATGAATCACCCAGGCCTGCGATTGCAACCTCTCCTGAGCATCACATTTCTCATCTGCAAGGCAGGGATGTTGCAATGGTGTCACAGTGTTATCGCAGGCGTCAGGGAGATAACAAGAACAAGCATCTAGAGTGACACCAACAGACAGCAAGTGCACATGTCTTAGTACCCTTTCTCTTTCCTTTCCCCCTCCCTACTGCTTTGTTCTCTCTCCCCAAAGCAGAAATTTGACTGGTTGTATGTGTTTTATCTTCTTTAGATGCGACAAACCTTGTTTCAAGTTGAAATCCATTTAACACATCTATATTGAGCACCGGTTGTGTGCCAGGCCTGGAGCTAGGTAATGGAGCTTCCTGAGGTGAAAAGGACATGGCGCTTTGAGAAAGCGACAGTTTAAGAAGCAGTATGGCTTTCAGAATGCAGCTCTATTTGATCAGTCTCTTATGTTTATCGTGTTGATTCCAAAGAATCAGGACTGATGCACTTGGCTTTCTTTTGTAGTCCTGGGGTGGTATTTAAAATGAGCTTTGGAGTGGATGGTTTTAATTCATAGTTTTGTTATTTAGCAACTTGTGCAGAGATACTTATCTGAGTCTCTGTTTTCTCATCTGTAAAACAAGGATGGTTGTTTTTTTCATAGTATCGTTCCCAGGATTAAATAGAAGAACTTGACTAGCCAAGCATAGAAATAGGCACAAAAATAGTTAACATTATAATTATTGCCTACTTTAAGGTTGTCAGCAAAGTTCTAGTAGAATGTTCTCGTATACAGATGTACACAACTCTTCATTTGTCTCCTCAACAAATATTTAATTGAACATCAACTGTGTGAGAATACTATGGTAGTGACCTAAGCAGATAGTTTCCTTGCTGCCTCTGTCTTCATGGGGCATACAGTCTTATAAGGAAGATGAACATTAACTGAATTACCTTCCCACAAATGTAAAGGGGCACTTGTGGTGAGTGGTACAGAGAGGTAACTGGTGCCAGGAGAGACTGCACAATAGGAATCTGACCTAGTTAGGCCAGTGAAGGATTAATGAGGAACGTGGTTATTGAGCTGAGGTCTGAAGAAGTTGGCTGGGAGCTCCCTGATGTGTTCCAGGCAGAAGGAACTCCATGTGCAAAAGCACTGGTGCAGGAGGAAAGTGTTCCAGGCAGCAGGAACTCCAGAAGCAAAGGCACTGGGACAGGAGGAGCATGCCGAGTAGGAGAAACAAAGACGGCTGGTGTGACTGGAGTGGGTGGGGGGGGGGGTGCAAAGGAGAGCATGTATTAGATGAAGTGGAGAGGTGGTCTGACCTTGCCTCAGACACCAAAGAAAGGGCAACATTTATTCAATTGCTCCTCACAGTGCATGATTTATTCACTCATGTATTGGCATATAAAGCATTGAGACAGCCCCCACTCAGAGCTGACTGACTGTCGCACACATTGAGACATCAGAGTTATAATTAATGACAACACAAGGATGGAAAATGAAAGGTGTCTCGGACAGGCAAAGGCAAAGAGTATAAGAAGTCATGGAATTGAAAAATTACTTCTTGCTGGAAACAAATGAAGGAAGACTTTTCCCCCCCGTTATATAAGGGGGGAAAGTATCGTAATCATAGAAGAGGGGAAGGGAGTAGGTTTGGGCATCTGCAAGGATTGATGTGGCTGAAGTACCTGAGCACGGTATCAGAAATTGACCTGGAAGGAGATGTGGAAAGAGATCAAGGAGGATTTTGAATATTTGGCTAAAACATTTGTTTTCTATTTGGTAGGGAAAGCACTGGTTTTAATCAACAGATTGAAGTAATTAGGGTGATAGTTTAGAATGACTCACCTGGCATGACATTCTAGAAACATTAACCTGACATGCAGTGAACAGAGAAAGGGACTGGCAGCCAGGAGAACAGCTAGGAAACAGACAATTATGCATTCTCATCTGGAATGAGGGCCTGGGTTGGGTGAGAAGTGCTAGGGGTCAAAGGCTAGGCCTGGGAATGTTACTGGATAGAGGGATAGAGGGAGGAAGCAAAGGTGAGGCTACAAAAGTGATTGCACTGGCTTCTCTCGCAGGCCAGTCTTGTGCTTAGATGTTGCAAGAAGCTACCTAGAATGTGTAATGAGTGGTGCACTCCTTTAAAGATGGGGCTCCAGGGGTCCCCAAAATGCTGCTTATTCACCCCATAATTCTGGAAATCCCCTCAAACATCCATAGTCAGATGGGGGAGGAAATGTCTTCAGAAGTCTGGAAGACACTGGAGGAAATATCTAGGGGCCAATTCTCCAATTCTTAAACTTGGTTAATGCTGTTTGCAAAGAACAAAAGGATGGCTTTTCTGAGATTGTGTGGCACGTCACGTCATAGCCACTAGATGGCAGTCTTCACACACTACCAGGCTTTCTCAGAGTTTTTCAAGGAGACTTCAGAGCCTGGAGGCAGCGCCTCTGAGAGAGGAGTCCGGTTTCCTGTGATTCCCCCACAGATTGCAAGGTATGGAGTTGGAAAAAAACATGGAAGGAAGACTGTCTCTCACAATAGTCCTAATCAGTTTGAGCACAGTTCACACCCTTCAGTTGCATAGTAAATAGAATTTTCATACATATTCATGAATTCATTGAATTTAATCAGGGGAAAAACAGGAACTATTAACAGCATGTGGCCCTGGGTGGAATTTATGCTCAGCATCACCGGTATATGAAAGAAGAGACCCCTGCTCCATGAGCTATGTTTACTTGGGCATTTGCATGGATGAAGGAGGCACTTGCTGGAATTCATTTTCCTTATGTCAGAATTTATAGTGGCCAGAGGGCCACAGAGAGGCATCCCTAGTTTTGCAACGGTAACAGGACTGGAGAATTGTGGTCTCCAGACTGCCCACCCAGCGGCCTGACTGTGAAACCCCACTGACCACATTTGAGACAAAATAGTTTGTTTCTTTATAGATCTGTTTAAGTTCAGCCTAAAGGATAAACCATCTTCAGGTTTGTTCACTCAAATCTAGAAGCCGAGCTGAAAGAAAGGTATAGAATGATACGATAAAGGCGCTTTGTAACACAGAAAATTCCAGAACCACGAATTTCTCAAGTCCCCTAGTAAAATAAGTCTGCAGTCCTATAACAGATGTAAGCAATAAATAAAAGAAATATTTATGTTGGAATTTATAAGATGCTTGTTATAGCTTCTGCTTTTGTGGATAAGGGTCCAAGAGGGAGGGTGCACCAATGGCAAATTGCTTGCATGTGCTTATTATTCACCAAATACTTTTTCGTCTGTGCTCCCAGCTCTATACTTAGTGGGGGAGGAGGGAACATGGTTAAATCAAGTGTTCTCCTCAAAGCATCTCATTAAATATTTTCCACCTCTTTCAAGCAGGCACTATTGTTATCCCTAGTTTCAGGTGATGATCTGAAGCCTTAGAAGTTGCATGGCATGCATAGATATGCAGCGGTGGAGCTGAGAGTCAACCCCCACTATATCCATTTCCAGAGCTGAAATTCTTTGAGTTATTCTGGACTGCCTTCCCTATGGAGACCAGAAAAGATGTCCCTGCCCTTGCAGAGTATAGAGAGCCTGCAAGACAGCATGCAGGGAAAGTTAAAGGCGTGTAATTGACTTGGGGTCTGACTGTGGCTGCGGAACAAGTGGGCTGAGGAGGTGGCCACCTATCCCAAGGCAGAGCACCACTAAGCGGGCAGGGAGGCCCGTCCACTGGGCATGATTGGGTACAGTGTCTTTGGCGGGCAGGGACAGACTGCATGGCTCTTAATCTCAAGCCTCTGGGCCTCTTCATGCTGTGCTTAGAGGACCTTCTCCTGTAGGGGTTACCTCCTCCAGGAAGTCTTCTTGGATTCCTCCTTTCTCTTTAGTGAGTGAATCCTGGCCTTGTCTGTGTCATTGCTCTACTTTATATTTTCCCCTGTTGCTTCCCCTGTGGCAGTGTGGTGTAGGGGCTGGTTACAAGTCTCTCTCGCACCCTGAGCTCAGGGAGGGTGTCTTTGTATTTATCTCTGCAGGGTGCATCTGGCACTGTGCTCACTCACAGGAGTTCAGTACATGGTGGCTGATGCAAGGATGGATGGATGAATGAATGTGTTCAGGTGTCAGAGGAGAGGAAGGTGAGGTTTTGCTGAGAGTGGGCTCCCTGTCTTCCTGTACATTTCTACTCCACATCGTAAAAGGACAGGCATACAACTTTTTGCTTCTTCAATGTTTCCAGAAAGAGCTACCTGGATAGGATCTATTTGACCTTATGCCTGCTTTAAATATTAAACTTCATTACTTAGGCTATTCCAGGGGAAGCACTCAGCTGTCAAGGTGGCTCCCAGCATACACAGGGTTTCAATTTGAGGCAATCTGCAGTCATTAACTCTCCCTGCCTCGCCATAACTTCCATCAGGCGGCATCGCAGACAGTGACATTTTAAATTGAAAAGGGAAGGGGGAGGGTGGGCAGCGGGGCAGGAGGGTGTTGAGATGTGACCTAGCTGTCAAGAGCAGAAAGGAACGCATTAAAAATCACACTGCCTCCGCCCCCCAAATCATTCCCTTTGGGTTTTTAGTATGAATTAAAGACAAATTGGGTGGAAAATGACTGGCATTGAAGCTTCTTGGTGTGACTTGGGTGATTTCCTTGGCTTTCGACATATAGTTGACTAATCCCACTTCCCCCCTCCAAAAACAAATTAACAGATGGGACAGCTCCACTTTTTTTTTAATTTTGGTGAACAAATATGAGGAGGTTTCATATTAGGGCACATTTTGGTGGTCCTCAGGGATCAGGTCTGGGTTAGGGGTTGGAGATGGGACATAGTCCTTCTCTCTGTCCAGGGATCCACGTCTTTAGCTAGTTAGGTCAAAACTTCTTTGAACAAACTTGCTTTAGAACTACCATGCCTCTGTGCTCGTCATGCTACATGGCCCTTTTAAGGAGGGAAACAAGCTTAGAGAAGTTAAGCCATTTGCTGAAGGTCCCTTGGGGGTGGGGGACAAATACGATAATTAGCATCCATTTGGCATCTACTGTGTGTCAGGCATTAAATGAATATTATCCGCCAGGAACATAAAATATAATCCTCACCATTTGCAGAGGAGAAAACTCAGAGAGCTGAAATCATCTGTGCTCACGGCAACTTGATACACTTTTTGATACAAATACTTCAATCTCATAGTTATTTTCACAATTCATACTTACACAGTGATTCTGAAAGCAAGTAAGCTGAATAGGTCATTCAGCTTTAAAAATGACCTATTAATGAGCTTAACAGAACTTTTCACTCCGTCTCTACCTTCTGGTCCCATCCTTTAGGGGATGCAGTTCAAGACCCGGGAGGCCAAGGGAGTGAAGGTTTGGGGTGATGGTCAGGGCTGGGGTGAGATCAGGAACACTAAAGAGTCAGGAATGGGGCAAAGCGTCCTGTTGTGCATTTTCCTTGATAATCAAAGTTTACTAGACTGAATGTTTAATGATTTACTTTTAGTTCATTTCAAAATTTGCTTCTCCATTTCTGCATCCTGTGTGACTAAGGCCCTGGGCTCCTGGCACAGAGCTCCTTCCATTCCAGGGCTGGTTTCTTGCTTTGTCTGTATCTGTTTCCCACAGGACTCAGTAACAATACCAGGGGACCCCTGGAGACAGAGTTGGAAAACCTTGCAACAACCCAGCAAGATATGCATTAGACTGAGGCTCAGAGAAGTTAAGTAATTTTCCCAAGGACATACAGCTGTTTCTCCCCAATAGTGGTAGAGCCAGGGTGGTCTGACTCCAAGGATCAGGGTTGCTCTTCACGGACTTGATTGTGCTTCTCTCCCCGTCCCCTTCCTGACCAGGGGAAGGCATGGCCTTTCTACCTGCAGGGTGGACCTCCCGCTGGGGGTGCAGATGCTGCACAGGCCCTCCTAGGCTGCAGGTACTTTCCTTTAGCAGGTGCTCCCCATCCCCACCTATATCTGCTATGAGGGGCTGTGCTGGACATTCTTTTGTCCTTCCAGATTCACTCTCCACCTTTCTCCACCCTGCTTCGTGCTCAGAGAAGCTGACCTTTGTGGACCACACTGACAGGCTGTCTTTCCCTCAGGCAGTAGTAGAAGATGGGAGGGTGGGAGGAGAATGCTGCTGGGTATTCATTGCCTGGTTGCCATGAGTTCTCCGTGTCCTTCACCAAAGGCTACAGAAAGCCCTCTTCTATCACCGCCTGGGTTCTAGGAAGGACTTTTTTCATTTGTTCCCTTTAGCCTAGATTTCTGCAGTTTACCTGCCTGGAGAAACTATCTCTACTGGTTTCCTTAAACCACACCATTGTAAATAGTTTCATTAATACTCACTGCAGACTATATGATCTGTTCCCTGCCAAGACCACTGTTCTTACTTGGCTATTTGCACTTGGATAAAAGGTGCATTATTTAACCCATTATTCAAAGAAGATTCGTAAAACCAGGTATCATCCATCATAGAGTTTAACAGTTCCTTGAAAAATTTTGGGGAAATTTGCTAAGCTGTGACCAGCCACCATCCTTTTTTTGGTTTGCGAAAATCAGATTTCACAAAACTCTTGCCCTAGAATCCTTAAATTCACTCAGAAACTTGAAAAACTTACATTTTTTTTTTCTGAGTCAAAGGGAAATGAAGGAAATTTAAACTCTGGCATATGCTTTCTGCATGGAACTGACCGACAACAAGCTCACTGTGGTCAGAGGCACAGCAGTGCCAGGACGATTGCGGGGAAACATCTGAGGTCAATTTAAAATTCCTCTCTGAAAATTGCCAGGGTCTGGTCTGCAGAATTGGACCTGTAATTTTCTGGGTGACTCTGGAGAGCAGGTAAGACCCTGGAATAAAAAATGATGAGTATGTCCTCGAGAGAACCTGCAGCGAGACAGCTCTGGGGTTGCCAAGAGATGGGAAGTGAGGCCATCAGAGTTCTCATGGGGAGGGGGTGGAGGGGGACAAGTGTTCATGCCAGAAAAGGGTGGGGAAAAAAAGCATGCTTCATATTTTGTTAGTCGGTGACCACATAATTTATTATCCAAATTATCTTTTTTTTTCAAAGCGAAAGAGGGTGCTTTAAATGATTACCCTGCTGCAAAAGACAGATTGGGACTGTCTTGGGATGGAAGGTCAGAAAGGAGCAGAGGAATGCCTTCTTTCTGGGTGAGGTTGTTGGGAGCGGTGCCCTCCGGGGCATAATGTTTCCGCTGCACGTACCCCTTTTCCCACCACCCATCCCCCACTCGTGTAGGGACAGGGACCGGGTCATTGAACTATTATTTTATTTACTCCTCACAAGAGCTGTGGAAGAGGTGAGAAGGCTGTGCTAGTTTGAAATTATTGTGTACCCCAGAAAAGCCATGTCCTTTAATCCTGATTCAATATTGTTTAGGGTGGAACCTTTGATTAGATTGTTTCCATGGAAATATAATGCACACAGCTGTAGATGTAGCCTTTTGATTAGATGGAGATATGACTCTGCATGTCATGATTAGTTTACTGGAGTCCTTTAAAAGGGGAAACATTTTGGAGAAAGTTAAGAGCTGACAGAGAGAACAGTCACCTAGACATGGATGTTTGGAGATGCAGAGCCCAGCATATGTCACCACATGCCTTCCCATGAGATGTTAAGCAAGCAAGAACTCAGAGTTGTGTCCTGGAGGAAGTAAGTGAAGGCCCATGGATGCTTAGAGAGGAAACTAGTGGCATCAGAAGCTGGAGGCAACAGAACCAGGAACAAGGACCAGCAGATGCTAGCCATGTACTTTCCCATATGACAGACATCAGCCTTCCTTTAGTCAAGGTATCTTTCTCTGGATGGCTTACTTGAGACATTTTTATGGCCTTAGAACTGTAAACTTGCAACTGAATAAACGCCCTTTCTAAAAGCTGATCCATTTTTGGTATATTGCAT
This sequence comes from Myrmecophaga tridactyla, assembly GCA_004026745.1. Classification (NCBI taxonomy): domain Eukaryota; kingdom Metazoa; phylum Chordata; class Mammalia; order Pilosa; family Myrmecophagidae; genus Myrmecophaga; species Myrmecophaga tridactyla. Next base: position 25,480 of record PVIY010023876.1, on the reverse strand, counting down.
TCTGGCAGCATTAACAAACCAAAACAGAGACTGAGGCTGAGTTGAGTTAAGTGACCTGTGCACTGTAAGCTGGTGGCAGAGAATGGCTTCCAACATGGCTCATGCAATAGCAAGCCCAGTTCTCCTTTCTGTGCACTAATTGATATGGATTGAATCATGTTCTCCACAAGCCATGTTCAAGTCCTAAGCCCCTGCCAGGTTCTGTGGTTGTGGACTTATTTGTAAATAGGCTCTTTGAAGATGTTCTTAGTTATGGTGAGGCCAAACTGAATCAAGGTGGGCCTTCATCCAATATAACTGGGGTCCTTATAAGAAGAGGAAATTGAACCCAGTAGTAGGAGACAGAAGGAGACAGATGGCCATGTGACGGAGGCTGGCAGGCTGCACTGGAATGCTACAGACTTCAGAGGAAGCCTGATCCTGCTGATACCGTGAATTTGGATTTCTAGCCTCCAAAACTGTGAGTTAATGAATTACTCTTGTTTAAGCCAACCAGTCTGCAGTATTTGTTATAGCAGTGACCTGCGCAAATGAAGATTCTAGCACAGCCCGGAAATACATGATATTTGAAGCAAAAGGAGTGGCAAGATAGGCAATAACAGGCATGCTTCCTTCCGACTTTTTCTGGGAGAAAGCAAAAGCAAAAAAAAAAAAAAAAAAGGTGGAGACAGTGTCCTGGACAAAGGGAAATCTTTCAGGAAGAGGGACTTCATAGAGGAGCCCAATGAGCAGAGGGTTAGTTTCATTTAATCACATTCTACCTTTAGGTCATGAGGATGCTGTCCCAAAATACTTGTTGCTCAAGACAAATCCACCAGCCCCCCCTGTACAGGGATATGCATCCTGTTTATACGCACATGGTGAGCTTCATTATAAAAGTTTGTAATTGCCTCAACCAAGACATACTACAGTGCAGACCCCATCCCTGGGAAAAACTGGCTCCAAGTGTGTTCATAACACTCCCGGGGCTTGGGGTGACCCTCCTATCTGTATACACAGATATACAGAGTTGTTACCAGAACCCTCTTTCACTTATGTCACATTTAAATCTAAGTCAAACATTTGTCATTGCAAACTGTTAAATCCTAACTTCAAAGAAAGGGGCGACCCAGTTAACCATGGAGAGACCCGGCAGATGCCATAGCCTGGATGGTTGACCGCAAGGCACAGGTAAGAAAGAGCATTTCCCCACATACTCTCAAAGTAAAGCCACCCGAAGCATCAACATTCCCAGCAATCTTTCCTTACCTCAGTGACAGCGAAACTTCTCTTGCCACAGGGAACTACCTTGTACCACTTGTCATGGAGTACATCCATAAACCCATGGGATTTGTATTGACTGATTAGCTCCGATATATTGGAGGTCAGTGGAGAGTTGGGTGGGAGACCAATGCCGTATCCTAGGGGAAAATACAATCCCAGATGAGCATCTCACATTGTTCTTGAGAGGTTGTCACCACACTGGGGTGATATTGCCATTAGACCTGATTAAAAGGATGTGAATTTTCATCACCTCCCCTTCAAAGGACCCAAAGATGGTTTTAGATATGATTACCCTTAGATCTGCTGCATCTTTAAGCAGATGAAATGAGTCTGAAAAGGGGAGAATGAATGGGCTGTGCACAGTGTACCAGTGGAACATTTTATTCCAAGGCTTTCTTTCCTTCCCTTCAAGATATTCCTTAGAAGCCACAGTTGAGGCATTTATTAGAGCTGGGACTTCCTGTCTACCTCTCCTCCAACTCTTACTCTGGATCCTAAGTACACAAAATTGTGTCAAGCATATCTGGTTTATTATGTATTCTCCTCATCAGTCACGCAAGGCCCTCTTTTCCTTATGTTTTTATTTCTTTTTAAATAATATAAGACCATATGAACATACCACAAAGCATGATAACGAAAACATCAAGAAGAGCTTATATTAACTATGATTGTCCAGAAAAATGTCTGATAATACTAAGTTTTGAAGATGATGTGGGCCAATAAGATTGTTTGTACATTGTTTGTGGAATGTACACTGAAACAACCGCCTTGGGAAAATATTTGCTATTATCTTGTAAAGTTGTACATTTAAATACTCAAGTTAAACCAGCAATTCGTACTCCTAAGTATACTCCCAAAGAACAATTCCACAGGCACACTGAAAAGTATGTGCAAGAATGTTTTTAGAAGCACTGTTCATAATACTAAAAAATGAAAGCAACCCAAATGTCAACCGATAAGAAAATGGCTAAACAAATGGTGGAATAGTCATACAATTGGAAGATTGTATAATGTAAAATATATGAACTAGATCTACATGCAATAATATGGATGACCTTTTGCAATATAATGTTGTGTGTAAAAAAAAGCAGTCCCAGAAGCTTATTTGCTTCATGAATCCATTTTGTAAATGAAAAAGCATTCAAAATAAACAATATGGTTTTAGGAACACATATGTAAGTGATAAAACCGTATTTAGTAAAAAACAAGGAATAAACCAAAGATTGAAGACAGCAAGTACTCAGCTCAGGGAGGCAGTGAAGAGATGTGGGAACAGCATAAATATGTACGTAATTTGTTTTATTAATTGACTTGGACTTTGTATTCTCTTTCTGACTCCAGGATGGCTTTGCTCATTTTCCCAACTGTTACTGCACTATTAATCTCTTTGATGAGCCATATGAAAGAGGCTAACTGCATTTTGTTTTTAGTCATTGGATATTTTGCTAAAGAAAGGAAAAATTTCCCTGAAGATGTTGAGGAAGATAAATTAAAATAATGGCTGAGTCCCTCTTCACAGATAAAAACTAAAAGGCTGCTATTTTAGTTTGCTAGGCTGCTGAAAGCAGATACCATAAAATCGGTTGGCTTTTAACAGTGGGAATTTAACAGCTTACAAGCTTAAAGTCTCAAGGCTGAGAAAAATGTCCAAATCAAGGCATCATCAGGAATGCTTTCTCCCTGGAGACTGGCTACTGGTGATCCTTGACTCCTCTGCCATGTAACAAGGCACATGGTGGCGTCTGCTGGCCTCTCCCTTCTCTTCTGGGTTTCATTGTTTTCAGCTCTTCCTTTCATGGCGTCCTCTCTTTCTCTCTCCATATTCATCCCGTTTATGGAGGACTCCAGTAAGAGAATTAAGACCCACCCTGGGTCACACCTTAACTGAAGTAACCTCATCAAAACGCCCTCTTACAATAGGTTTATACCCACAGGATTGAATTCGCTTTAAGAACATGATTTTCTGGAGTACACACAGTTCTAAAACCACCACAGCTGCCAAGGATCCAAAGATATATGATGGAAACAACCGTCTTCTATAATTTTTCTAACTTACAATTCATTTTCAAGGGCATTGGTTTTTGTTCCTTTTTATGCAGATACACAAATCCTTTTTTTAAAAAAAATATGAGGCTGAGATTTTTTATAACCAATGAAAAGAAAGAAATAAATAATGCTGAAAAATTGGTTTTTCAAGGGCTACATATTTTTCCCAAAAACTTTGTTTGTTCCTTCATAATAGGCAGTCAAGGAGATATGTCAATGTCAAAAGCATGATTAGAACTTTCCATTCAGACAGCTATTTTGAGTGCCTGTTTTGTGCTTACTAGTTTTAGTTTAAAATGCTAGACAAAGACAACAAAAGACTAGGTGGACAGCTTGTTCTTCTGCTGATGTTATCTTTAAATAGCATATTTATAGTGGGTAACTATAAGAAAGTAGCCAGATTTCTTTAGGAAGTTAGTATTATATTGAGTAATACTGAACATTCAGCTTCACAAACATTTATTTGGTACTTATTTATGTGTCAGGCACACAATTAGGCATGTGTACACTCACTCTTGGATCTACTTATACATTTAATCACTTGATAAATATTTACTGAGCGAGGAGGCTTCCTGATAAGTGGTAGGGATTTCACAGTAAGTGAGGCACTCGCGGTCCCTCTGCATTGGTGCATACACTGTGTGCACCTGTATTAAGTGGAAGGATATTAAACAATGATTTAGTTCACCAGAGTGGGAATTTCATGAGGGAGAAGAACTGGGCGACTTGAGAGCATACAAGTAGGGGGATATGGAACCACCTGGCAGGAGTGGATTGATTGTCAGGATAATTAGGCCAGATTTGCTGAAAACTAACATGTTTTTTCCCCTGAGGCAATAATTTTCAACATCAACATTAATTTCTAATATTCATTGTGGGTTTACTGTACACTAAGTACTGCCCTATGATAAATTTTTTACACAATTGTCCCATTTTGTCGACTGTGCCCTAGACCAAGATCGTACACTTAGGTCTCGGCACACAGTTTAGTGATATCACTCTGGGTTTCTAATAATAAGAACTGTGAGATATGGAGCCCTACTGTGCACCCCAAACTCTTCCACGTGTGTCTAATCTCCACGTGAACCATGCAGAGCAAGGTATTCCTTAGAGACTTAAAGACTAAGTAACAGTGCAAGCTCACTCAACTACTAGTTGGCACAGCCAACGTTTGAAAGTAGGCCTGTCTGTTTTTAAAGCTACTGCTCCTTCCATTCATTACAACATGACCAGGTCAAGGGAAAACTTGTCCTTTGGTCCCCCTTCCCCTACAGCTTCTATCATTATAGCCATATTGATGTGATCTTCCCAAACCAGGTCGTTCAGTAAAAAAACACCACTGCCTAAACTGATGGTTTGTTTTCATCAGATACAAATGTACACTATTCATTGGCAGATTTTGTTTTAAGTTTCTCAGTGAGTTGTGCGTATATAGTATAAGTACATGCCCTAAGTGGTATATGATTATATATGTGAGGATCTGGTCGGGCAAGGATCCTCCCTGCCTATATTGTTTCTCCTAAATATCCTCTTAAAGCCAATAACCCTGGTCCCGATTAGTGTAATAATGGCAAAGTTGTTTTCATCGTTCATTTGATGAGCATTCACTGCACACCTATTCATCTGTTCATTAATTCTGCAAACACATGGTGAATAGTTATTTTGTGCAACACACTCTGCCAAGTGCTAAGAGGCTACCAAGTTGAATTAGATACACAGTCTATCTATAAAAACTTATTGTGTCCAAGGGGAAGATGAGGAATTCATAAATGACACAACATAGTAGAAAGTTAAATGACCTTCTATGAAAAAAAAAAGGTGGTAAGGCATAAATTCAATAGAGAGAAAATACATTGATTAGAATTCAATGAGGAGGATGGATACAACTCTGAGGATATGGAGAGGAACGGGGCATTGTGACCATGAAAAGATGAGAGACAGTATCTTAGATCGATACTAGATAGAGGTATTTTTGGTGGATGAAACAAAAATACATAAGAAAGTTAACAAGTTGAAATTAATGCTCATGATAAATCTTATACATATTCTCAGACTAGAAGTTTGACACTACAACAGAAGTATTAAAATTGTCATGGGGAAGAAACTCCATTGAAGTTGCAGTGACACATAAAAAAATCTTACATAGGAAATAATAAATATTAAATCACTCTACTCCATGTCTAAGTTAAATTGCCACTTAAAGCTAAAAATAGCCTAATGTCCTTTTTAATTAACTATTTTATAGAATGTTAACCATTGAATGTTGAGAATTTAATGACTTTTTGGCATGTTCTTTTATTATTATTTTCTCATCAAAACAAACTGTGCATTTGGAACCAGGAGAGAAATAGGAAAAAAAGTTACATGGAAACAAAAAGGGGTCTGTGTTAAAAGACATAAATTTATTTTGTTTAGAAACATAAAAAAAAGTAAAACCTTAAAGTCTCCATTCCTGTCCTCTTTATCAGTTGCTTTTAAAATTTGGTTGCATTCATTGGTTAAAGAATCCTTATATTTAAATTGCTGACTCAACTTAGCAGCCTGAGTTGTTTTCATTATCATTAGAAATGTGGCTTTGCAATAAAGATGAGGTTGGTTATTTTGTGGTTGATGGATGAAGCAAAATGGAATCCTTCAACCCTTAAGATGAAGGCATCAGAGTCCCTGGAAATTGGATACAGCTTAATAGCCCAAGAGAACAATTTTCAGAATAGAATCCTGATTTTTTCCCCCAGGGATAAATCAGCTTTACTCAGCTGAGGATGGTGGAAATAGACTTTGGCTACCAAATGTATGATTTGAAATTCACAGACTAAAAGAATCTTCTTGAAATGTCATTGGAAAATAGATATTTTGAAAATAAAGTCTCAGATAGGGTTAAAAAGGCTCCAGGAAGAAAGATCCATTCATTTTTGCAGACTGTCCTCGGAACACCAAATCTGGCAACTCTGGGGCAATGGTTCAGAATGTGTTGTGACAGTCCAACTATAAAGGGGATTTAAAAAATGGATTTCCCCTACTGTGTGCCCCTTCAAAGTGGGGAGTGAAGTGTATGAGGGAAGCTGAGGTGCATGGAAGAGCTACATTGGGAGAATTTTACAGTTAATTGGTCTCAATGTATTAATTCAATATACTGAAAAATAGTAGTTTATTTAGGATTTAGGCTATGCCAGGCATGCTTCTTCATGCTTTACATGTATTATTTTGCTTCATCCTCACAAAAACCCTATCACAGATGCACTATTAATATCCCCAGTATGCAGATGGTGAATCTGAAGACTAAATTAAGTACCTCGTCCAATTTTGCATAGTTAGTGACAACAACTCTATCCTAACCCCAGGTACCCTGTCTCCAAAGCCAGTGCTCCAGGCACTGAATTAAATAATCATTGGAGGGAAGTGAAAGAATAAACTCAGGAACAGGCAAAGTCATTGGCAGAAAGTTCACAAATCTTTATCGTGCGATCCCATCGTTCGTTTTCCTCATTTGCCCTCTATTGTCAGCTAGTGCCAATACATATATTTGGGACATGTATTCATTTATCTCAACACCTCTCTTTTCTCTACTGACAACATGATATGTCTTTGTGCCCCTAGTGTATGGTACTTAATGTGACTGAAACTTTCTATATGCTCTTGAATTCATGATAGCTTTTCTTTGCTCTGCAGTATACTGTTTAGTGGCAGTGGGTACCCTTGAAAGGGTTTCAAAGTCAAAATGGAGCCGCTGTCTCTCATTTTGGCTTACTTTGACCTTTTAGTTTAATTAAATGGAGAATGATGAAGTTGGGGGTATCCAGTTGTCACACTGAATTGGCGTAATATCAATACTATATAGAGTGAAGGTATATTCAATAAGAAGGAATCAATGGACTCTATCTTCCTTCTAATTCCTGAAGCTATTTAAGCACTTAGGAAGGTATTACAGACTATTAAGATGATTCTTGGCTAACTACATTTTGAATTAAGTACTTATTTCAACTCTGATATCTGAGTTATCTAATGGGTAATGTCACTTAGTACATAACTGATATATAGCTAGCATTTTAACAGACTTTGAGAAAGGCTACTGAAGGAAACAATACCCTAAGTTAAATGGGTAAGTATTGTTCATAAGCTGCTTTGGTGGTTTGTTATTACTTATATAGTTTTACTTATTATTAATAAAGTCCATGTTTTCATACATTCAAGAAACAGGAATGTTGTTGAAGGAAAGCATATAATATTTTCAGAATTTTCATAGTGAGAAACACTTTCCTATTGATATTTCTTTTTAGTCTCCAGTGTCTTACAGTGGCTAGAAGGAAATACCTGAAATTGTGGCATTGTAAGCCATACCATACTTTGAAATTTGTTTTAAAACTGCTTGTTAAAATGTACTTTGAAATTTACTGCTTTTTTGTATATATATATTTCATGAAAAAAAAAGTTTAAGAAAAAGCAGTAATCAAGACTTTTACTAGTATCTGTATAACATTGTTTGTAACTTATTTTGCCAGGTTCAGTTTTGGGGTTGTGAGCTGATTGGCAGGGATAGTATCGAATTGAATTTTGTGATTTGCACCCCATTCATTTTGAGAATAAACCAACAATGATAACATGCTCCCTCTCTTCAGGTCTCCTGTTTCTGCTGTCTCGCAGGGAGAGTGCTTCCATGCGCCATTTTGTGTTTATCCCCTTTGAAAACTTTGTGGTTTCTAGAGATGATGGGAACTGCAAGGCACCAAGCCTTCTGAGCACAGATGGAAATGTAAACAGGAAACCAGTGGGGAGTTAATTGTGTGGCATCTGGCACTGGGTCTAGCAGAGGCAAACATGCACTCTCACCACTGCCTTTTGTTAAGATAAGGTTGCCTCCTGAAGACAAAGGTAGAAAATGGAGCCCCTCATTATTATGCCTGCTACACATGATTCATTATTAGTAGCTGCTAATGGCTAAAAGATCCCAATTACCTAGTGTATCTAGGACAGAAATAAAATGTAATACTTTTCCATTAAAATGGGCTAAGAAATGAATGTTCTTTGGGTTTTCTAGCTTTCACTTCTTCTTTTCTTTGTGTGTCTTTGCCTGTCTCAGACTATAGTCTTAATTAAAATACCACCACCATTGAATCTCTCTTCCTGAATTCCATCTCTGGTTCAGGTGAGGGTCACATCACCAGGAGAAGAGAATGATTTCTCCTAGAAGCGACCAAGAAAAAGCTTTAGCTCCTACATTCTCTTTCATCACAAAACAAACTCTGAATTAAAATAGCCTGATGATGTGTTTAAGGGAGGCTCAGACCAACTGAGGTTGGGAAATGGGGAAATTAGGATCAGAATTGTCTAGTTGACTACAGAAAATTGCAGGTTTCAGGAAACAGGACTTGGACATCCCCATGGGATTATTTCAAGACAAAATGTTTTCTGATAAGTGAGTACGGTGATCTTGAGAGTCAGCATGTGTCAGGGGAGGGAAGCTGGAAGTTGGGAGATGTGAAATTTACTGGTCCAAACTATCATCGCCATATATCAACCGCTGGGCAGAATGAAAGGAGCTACTGACAAAGCAATCCTTCTCTGGTCTTGGAATTTGATTGATTGGTTGATCAAACTGGAAGCAAAATTTGCTGCTAGTAGGGAGGAAGGCAAACCTGAGGTCCCAAACAAGGTTTTGTTTTAGGACCATAATGGGTTCTAAATTATATAGAGACCTTTTTTTTTTCTGTTTTATAAATAGTGGGAAAATACTGAATTAAGAACCATGACATTTGGGTTCTAATCCCAACATTATGATCTAATTGCATGATTATGAAAAAGGTGATGTAGCATCCATGGGTTTTCTTTTGTATAAAATGAGGGCATTGGATTAGATGGACATCGGGGTTCTTCAAGTTGTAACTTATAATGATCCTACTTTCTGCATCAGATCCATAACAAGATTTGGCTGTTAGAAAATAAAGATTAAATTAAAATCAGAATCCCCACTTATTACATTGTGCCACCACTTTCAGATATTTGAAGCAGCAGCATCTGGGTAACAACAATGTCCTCTTCTAACAATTGTATAAACAACGGTTTGTTGAGTAGGTGAAAAATAAATTCCCAACTTCAGCAACTTAATAGCTACGGGCTTAAGAGTTGAAAATGGGAACAAAGGAAGATGAATAGCTCTTTGCCTCTGACACTGGCAGCTGTGACTTGCTAGGTTGGCAAACTGAGCACAACCACATCCTGAGTAAACGTGAATCAAGACTGACTGACTAATACCTTCTATCGCAAATGGCTTCCCCACGGTGAGTAGTGTGCAGTCGGCATCTATTGACACTTCGTAATCCAGAAGGGCTTTGTCCATGATGAAGGCGTCTAGCTTCTCCGGATCATTCCTATATTTAAGATCAAGAAAAGAAAAAAAAAGATTCATTAGTAGGAAGAAAGTCTTAAGGTGGACAGGTGGCTTTTATTTAGGGGACAGGACCCTGGAAACTAAGGGCAGCTCAGGCTAGCAGCTGCCAACTCAGGCTTCTTGGCATCTCCCTGGCCTACAGAGTACTGAGCAGAGGAAAAAGATGCTCTTCTATATGAGCATGACATCTTTCCCATAGATTTATCTACCAGTCCCTTCCATTACTTCTAAATCCCACAACAAAGATGGAGTGACTCTGAAATGAATGGGGAGGTGCATACTGAAAGTTGATTCCTCTTACATGTACTGAGTGATTACTTTGGCTAGGGATTCTACTTTTTGTTCAAAATACACTCAATGCTCGTAATGAACATGAGGTGATAATCTTAGCCTCTTTTGACAGATAATGAAATGGAGGCTCAGAGCGTTCAGGTAATCTGATCTAGCGTTCATAGCTAGTAAGTTCTGGAGCCCAGGTGAACTAATCAACAGTTTGTGGACATTCTTATTTATTTCTGTCATGAGCACTACTGTACTTTTCAGAGGTTAGGCATTGTTTCATATTTAGTAGTAGATAATGAGGAAATATGAGTAAGAGATCTAGAACTCCTTGCATTCAATCTGGGAAGGAGAAGCTTGTTTAACAGATTTTAGTGACCTGATTCATTAATGTATCTCCAGAGAATAATGTTTCAATCCCATCCCGGTCAGCAGTTCAGGTGAGACTCATTTAATGTAGGTGACCCTGGACTGCATCAGTGATGGGCAGTGGACAAGGCTCAAGCTGTAACAGATGAGATAGGAGCAGGGATAGTCCCCAGGAAGGCTAAGTCTCAGCAGAGACTGGGATCCCCCTTTCAAAGAAGGAAAGGAGGGGTAGTTTAAAAGGAATTGCCCAGCATATGCAAAGATTTCTGTTTTAGCTAACCTCAGATCCTTTTTGGAAATGGGTAGGACATACATCCATGAAAGGCTTTCTTGCCCTGTTTCAGGGTTGCCCAGACAGCTTTGCAAAGAGAACTCCCCTTCCATCTGGGCTCAGTCATTCCTTCTGTAGAGTCAAGAATGGGTCTTTCACCATAGAGGAAAGGCCTCTGAACTCAGAGAACCAAAATGGGGCCCATCAAAGATTAAAAAGAGGAAACACACCCCAGGCCTGTAAGAGTCATCAAGGGCAGGCAGCATGTCTTCATGTAGATGGCTTTATCTGGGCTGGGCATGGCACATAGTAAGAATCAGCTTCCCTTGTGCTGCCAATGACCAGGGCTTCCTTTTCACTCTTACAGGAAGAGCAATAGCCTATTCAAAATTCATCATCTTTCCTAGGGGTACTAGATTTAAGTTAGGATGAGGCCTATGTTTAACTTAAAACCCAAATGAAAACGACTCCAGGATTCACAGCAGTGGGAAGCTTCAGAAAGGTTTGGGGGTGGTACTCGTCTCTCAGGAGCTGAGGGCAAGCAACCATAATGGAATGCTAGCAATAAAATAAAAAACTGAGCTGAAGGATGTTTCTTCAGTCAAAGTGCTCCCACATAATGTGCTTTGGGGGTCACAGAGAAACCATGGACCATTTGCCAATACTCCACAAATATATGTGGTAGCAATATACCAAGAGGAGAAATGGGTTTAATTCAGTTTTGGTCATTCTGAGGTCCAATATCCCTGGTATCCCTTAATAACTACTCCTTGTTCTGCTATGACAGGGCTCTATTGCATAGGAAGGTCAGCTCACAGGCTCCCGTGGGGCTGGGCCAATGGTGAGGATAGCTTCTAGATGGCTTATACACACTTATAGTTGGAAGGGCCTTCGGTTGTTTCTCCTACTACAGAATCACGCACTGTCTCTTTGAGTATTCATTTAAAATACATATACCACAAAAATAGCCATATCTTAACATACTAGAAGAAATGAACATTTTAGTAAGGACTTATCAATTGGACAGCCATTACCCCAGGAAGCAGGACTAGGTCTTTGGGAGTTTAGATGGGAAAGGGGAGAGGCAAGTTTAACAGAGCAACCTGTTTTGAGTGAGGGACTCCCAGATTTGTGTCCTGTAAGTCAGGCTCTGCAAGAGGATGTGTGAATACTTGGAGGGTGGCTAAGCATAGAGGGAGGGATGAGGCCAAAGTAGAGAGAGAAGGCCCAGAGAGAAGTGAGAACCTTGACAATAAGCTCTGTCTGTGTTCCAGTTTCATCTCCATCAGCATGGGAACTTGTTAAAATGCAGGTTCTAATGCAGTAGGTCCACAGTGGGACCTGAGATTCTGGATTTCTAACAAGCTCCCAGGTGTGATCAAGTTGTTGGGACACGGACTACTCTTTGAACAGCAGATATCTAGATTAGCCTGGAGAAGTGTTTGGATCCTAGAGATTGGTTCCAGCCCTCACTCTGTCATCTGATAGCTGTAAAGACAAGTCACTTCTTTTGGACCTCAGCTTCTTCATCTGCACCTGCCTTACTAATGATTGTTTCTCTCCTGGTTAGAGTGGGGACAACTCTTGGCCTGGGGGCCTTCTCGGGTGAAGCCTCCAGAATAATTGTGGCCTGAGTGGAGTGGGACTGGGGACTGCAGTGGTGGCTTGTCGTATCCCTTCCTACTGCCAGCAGAGCTCAGCTTGCTAGGCATTGTCATCTAGAGGGAGACCTTGCTATCTCTTTGACATCTTATTCTCTCTTTCAGTTATGAATCTGCCTGGGGAAGACAATACAAAAGAGGAGCTGGGAGGCAAAGTGCCATAGAGGGACTCAAATGTTTTCTGTGTGCTTGCAAAATTAAAAATGCCATTTAATAGCACTTAAACACCATATATAACTTTGCAAATCTGGGCATGCAAAACTTTCTCTAGAGGCTCTAGTTAAAAGTTCATAAAATTGTTTAAGGGCCCTATTATTGAAGTGCTTGAGATATACAAGTCCCTTATTTCCCATGAAATTATTTCTTTATCTTCCTTTTTTCTCAGAAATAATTTGAGTTGGAAGATCCTGCTGTCCATTGGGAAAATTGCTGTGGCTGACCACAGAGAAACCAGTTTCCTGATGCTGCATAATTCAAGGGATTGAAAGTTTGGATGCCTGTTGTTGTCGTGATGCCATTTGGCAGGAGGGAGAGAGTTGCTCACCCCCCCCCATATAGGAGTGCCCACTAGGAGCCATTCATTCGCTTCTCCTAGGCAGACCACTTGAACAGGCCCCAAACTGCACCATCCTCCTTTGTATTCTGCTGCACTGAATTACAGGCTCTGATGGTCCGCTATGGCAATGTGATTGCTCTTGATTGCTTCTCATAAATTCTCTTGAGAAGGGTGCAGGCATGGGGATCATTGCCTTCTATCTTATTTCCTTTCTGTAGGAAAGCTCTAAGATAAATTCCAATTCTATTTCCTTGTGAGAAAAGGCATTCCATGGGCTTAGAGATACACTGTGGAAGAAAGGGTTGCTCAGGGACACTTTCTCCTTTGGCCACATTCCCTGTGTGTTTGATCATTTTGGCATCATTGTTTTCTCAAGCGATGTTAAGCCAACATTTGTTTTCCCTACCATCTGCTGCACTAATGACCCCACTGGCTCTTTGAGCAAAGCCACTGCCACCTTGGGCTATGCAGATAACTAGTAATAGGTCACATAATTAAGTGCACACTATTCTATACTGCCTCCTGGATTGCATGCATTGTGAGGTATTAGCGCACACACAAAAGGTTTATTTAACTGTCAATTTCAAAAATTACCAAACAGTGTGTTAGTAGCTAAATGATATCTTTTGATGTAAGAGGTTGACACTCACTTTAGACACTCCACTCCGTCGGGGGTGGCTGGCACATTGTACCTTCTCATATACTCATGCATCTCTGGGAAGCTTTGCCTCACGTAATCTTCAGCACTGCTTTCGCGGACAGTTCCAAAACGGAAGCCTTGAGAGGGATGATGGAGCTATGGAGGGAGACAAAGACATGCCTTTCTTGTAAATTGTTCCTTTGGTCAAAAAAATTCCTTTTCCATCTGGATTCCATCTAATAATAATTCGGAACTTTTCACACACACACAGGCATAGATATGCACATAAAAATGGGCAGATAATGGTACATGCACTCTCCTATTCCAGCTTTCATATCAGTAACTGTTCTATCTTAAGAAGCAAGCAGATGGGAGCAACAAACAAGGTAAGGCAAACTTATGCTTTACGTTGAGAACCTATCAGACTTCCGTGGAAACTGCACAAATTCGCTTGTGGAATTAGTCTCATTATTGTTCAATACATATCATACAAAGTATACAATTAAGATAGTAAATTCAAGGTTGGAGTCCTCCTTGGTCAGAACAATCAAAAGGCCAAGTTGTAACCTTGTATCCCAAGATCACAATACACATGACTCAAAGCAGTAAATACCCCTCCTCATGCTTATCCATCTTTTTGTTACATTAACATTTTAAATTTATTATAAAATGATTTATTTCCTTTAAGGAGCTATATTATAAAATGCTCAGCTATGCTTTACAATTACTCATGTCAAATGGTATGGAAGGCAATTAGGATCAGCTGGGGAGAGGGTAGCTACAGTAGACACAGTAATATCATGTGGTCTTCAAGACACAAAACTTTACAGCAAGATGTAGTACATTGGCATCCCTGCAGAGATTCTCTGCCACTAGGATGATAAAGATATATTACATGAAGCATTATTATTCAATTAAAGTTCTAGAGATGAGTTCATGTGAAATTTAAAACTTGAACTATTTCAAATGTAAGAATGAACTAGGATTGGGCCATAGTATTAAAATAGTTGAATATACTGTAGCTAGCAGTATTTTAGTTGAGATTCTTCTTCCCCACAATTGTTACAGTAAAGTTTTTGCACTTTCTTGTTCTGTTGTGTATGCAAATTCTGAACATTTTTTAACATCATTGGTCTGTCCTGAAACCCTGGGGACAGGACTCCATGAATGGGTTTCATAGAGTTTTAGAAACTCTTGAAATTGTTGGCTAATTTGAGGGATTTGAAGGCAAATGTAGCTTTAGCATGGACGAAAAGGTATAAAAACCTATGGCAATAGTTAAATAAATTATGGCACATTTTTGTAGAAGTTATACAGCATGTAAATTGTGTTTTTGAAACATATTAATTAAAATGGGGCAAATGTTCATATGACAAATACGTATTTATTTATATTATATGCTATGATCCCACACACACATACCATAGAAGAAAATATATCAAGATATTAACAGTGATTGTTCCATTGGTGATGAAATTACAAATGTAATTAATTAGTTTATTTACTAGATGTTCAACAGAAACAACTGCAGAAATAACTTTATTTTAAAATTAGCAAAAATAAATCACATTGATTTATTCAACCTTTGTTGAGGGCTTACTATAGACAGCCCTAAATAGTTATTGGGGCCACTAAGATAAATGCCTACATTTGCTGTCATAAAGGAGCTCACCAACTGGTTGTTCATATTTCTTTGGATTTCCTACTGTGAGTGGGTGGTATGACATATATTTTATTCAATATTATTGGTCCACATACTGAGCAAATTCTAAAGTGTTATGCCAATATAACCTTAATGAGACATCAAAGCACATATGTGCCAAACATGTGCTTAATACTTTATATGCAACATCTTGTTTAATCCTCATAATGGCTTCATGAGGGAGACACTATTATTATTTCCCTTTTAAAGATAAGTGAACAAAAGCCCAGTGTAATGGCTAAATTCACGTGTCAATTTGGCCACCTGTTTCGGTCAAGCAAGCACTGGCCTATTACTGTGAGGACATTTCATGGACTTAACTCATCAGTAAGTTGATTACATCTACGGCTGACTGCATCTACAATTAACTAAGGAGCTTGCCTTCAGCAATGAGAGAACTCTCATCCAATCGGTTGAAACCTTTAACAGAAGTGGTGATTTCAGCATTTAGAAGAGAGAATTTTCATCTCTACTTCAGCCAGCCAGCTGTTCCTGGGGAATTCCTTGAAAACATCCATTGGAGTTCCCAGCTTGTGGCCTGCCCTGTGGAATTTGGACTTGCCTATCCCCACAGTAATTATTTTTTTATGCATGAGCAGGCTCCAGGAATCAAACCCAGTTCTCCGGCATGGCAGGTGAGAACTCTGCCACTGAGCTACTGCTGCCTGCCTGTCATTTTTATTCTTATAAAAATCTCATAATGTTTACAGATATCTCCCGTTGGTTCTGTTTCTCTAGAGAACACTATCTAATATATCCAGAGAATTGAAGTAACTGGCATAAATTCACACAGATGGAAGTAGAAGGGATTGGATTAGAACTCAAGTCTGTCTGATTTCAAGGCTTCCAGCTCACCACAGCAATTGGAGTAAAGATGCTTATTCAAAGGAACTAATCGGTCTTTTAAAATATTCTCCTTAAACTTTCAACCCCCTGGCATTTCTCATGATAGCAAATTACAGCCCTAAGGCTCACACAGGGCAAACTTATCAGCATTCTGTCTGTCCAAAACCTATTCATTTATTAAGACCTAGAGCAAGACTTTCTATGTGAAGTCTTTGATCTTACCCAACTTCACCTTCCTTAGCAGTTAATTGCTTATTCATCTGTACTGATACAGTACCTTGTACATACATAATATGTAGACTAGGTATTTATTTATTAACCTTTTACGCTCTTCTCATACTTTATCTCCTTTGATGGTTCCAAGAAGCCTATGAAGTAAGGATTTCTATTTCTATTTGTCATTTGCCCAAGGGCAAAGAGCTAAGAAGTGCTGGACCTGGGGTCTGAAAACAGACAGTCTCATCAAAGATAGTGAGCTTTTGACCATTGTTGAACATTGCTTCTGACACTATGTCTTACTGCTTCTTCCAGTCTAGTCATTACAGTCTTTGCTACTTATATACCAGGCACCGAGTGAGGGACTTTAGGCATTTTTATTTCTCACAATAATCCCCAAAAACAGATATTATCTTCTTGTTTTACAGATATAGATACTGAGGTTTGGAAAGTCAAACACTCAAATTCTCATAGACAGCAATTATCAGGATTCTGCCCTTGCTATTTTCCTTCATGTGCAGATCATGTTTCATTCATTTGTGTACAGCAGTCAACTCTCCTGACATCTGGCACCTGGCAGATGCTGTATACATATTTGTCAAGTTAATTCATTTCGCCCCTCATCTTCCACCTTCCCTCTAACCACGTGACTTCTATTCATCCTTCCACTTTCAGTTCAGCCCTCATTTTCCCAGGGAAGCATTAAGGGCTGAATTGTATTCCCCAAAATGCTATGCTTAAGCCCTAACTTCATACCTCAGAAGGTGAACTTTCTTGGAAATAGGTTTGTTGCAGATGGAATTAAGTTAAGATGAGGTCACACTGGAGTAGGGTGGACCCTTAGTCCAATATGACTGCTGTCCTTATATGAAGAGAAGAAGAGAAAGACGAAGAGGTTCATATAAAGATGGAGGCAGAGACTGGAATTATGCTGCCACAAGCCACAGAATTCCTGGGGCTACCAGAAGCTAAGGGAGAGGCATGGAACAGATTCTTCCTTAGAGTGCTCATGGACAGCCTGGCCCCACCCACACCCTGATTTTGGACTTCAGCCTCCAGAACTGAGACAATACATTTCCATTATTGTGGTACTTTGTTATGTCACTCCTAGGAAACAAATACAGGAAGTTTTCCCTAATTTGCAGCTTAGGCCAGATCGTCCTTCATATGCCCTGATAGCACAGAGAACTTTCTTTTGTAGAGCCTCTCACAGTTGCAGCTTTAAATTTGTGCCATGGTTTGATTAGAGTCTAGACATTCAGCTTCTTCATTGGACTGGAAGCTCCATGAAAACCAGAATCACATCTGTTGAAATTCACCTTTGTATTCTCAGTGACTTTCAGCACATATCTGCACAATAAAATTCTTGATGATTGATTGATAGATAACTACTCTCTGAACCAGGAGGGAGATCAGAGCTTGGCTATCCAATTTAGCAAAAAGAGTTGACATAACTTATTTAGGTGGGGGAAGGTGCTAGTCATAGAGCATATAACTCAAGATTTTTAAATGAATTCTCCATTTAAAGTAACGGGTCACCATAGGATCATTAATTAAAATACTTTTGTCTTACATTTGTAAAGGATATCTTCCAGAAACCCATCTCCTCACACTATGCTGTCACAATACTTCTATGGCCTATCAATTATTTTTTAGTGAACTCTGCCTTTCTGGGTCTCAGTTTTCTCTGTTGTGCATGAAAATGCCTCACTCTACCCCAAAGCTATGGAAAGGGGTGGGGAACTGGCAGGTCCGTGTTCAGAATTCAGGAGAGACATGACCCTTAGGGCTTATTCATTTCCATGCCTTTCTGCTGCCTTTTGCCCATCCACTCCTATGTCTGTCTCATGAGACTCTAATGCCTGTGAAGGAAGCAGTTTAGAAGTTTTGAAAGTGGGAAGTTCCTTCAAGCATGAGCATAAATAAGCCATCTCCAGGAGAGGAAGAATTTTGTTACCTGAGGGAGACTCTACCCTAACTTGTGGAAATTGCACAAACACTGCCACCTTTAGGTTCTGCCCTCTCCACTTTCCTGCCAATCCAGAGTCATCTTCTTAGAACCCAAATTTATCATCTCACTTGCCTAACACCTGCCAGTAGTTCTCTGTTATGTTGGGATAAAGTCCAAATTCAAATGTTCTGTAAGATTCAGCAAAACTTTGTTTCTATCCTTTTCTCTCCAACCTCATCTCCCCATTCTCTCCCCAGCTCTCCTAGCTTTAACCAATTCTCTTAGTTCTTCCAATATATCATACTTTTTTTATTACTATTGCACATAGTCTTCACTCTGCCTCGTGAGGCAGAATAGAATAGGGCATCTGAACTATGATCACTAGTCCTCTACCTGGTCATGAAAGGGTTAAAGGTTTCACTGCTGGCACCCCAGGATAAACTGAGGCATGATCTCCCCACTAGCTCCAGTGGCAAAGTTTCCTATCCAACGAGAACTCTTTGAAACAATGTAAGAACTACATAATCAGAAAGCCACATGTGCAAGTGGTAATCCACTCTTTGAAACAATGTCAAAAGTACATAACAAGAAAACCACAAGGGCAGGTGGTAATCAACTCTTTTAAAACAATATGAACACCAGACAATCATGAGGCAAAAAAAAAATTACTGTAAGCTAAAGATCCTATAAAACTGACTGATCCTATCCATCTTGGGGTATGACTCTCTTGAGCTCACCCATGCTAATTCCTTTAGCATGTATTGTTCCTTCAATAAAGCCTTGCTGTTTGCGTTCACTTTATTTCTCGTCCTTGAATTCTTTCTTGTGGCGAGACTCTGAGCCTGGAGCAGAGCCTGGCTCTGGTGTGGGCAGAGCTCTGGTTACACTGGGATGCTCCCTCTCTCCACTCCTAGCTCTCCCTTGTCTAGCTAATCTTAAGTGCCATTTCTTCCCTGGAAACCTTCATTGACCCCAGACTAGGTCAAGCCACTTGGAACATCCTCCCACTGTACCCTGAGATTTCACATAGCACTGACAATGCTTCTCTTATTTGTTCAATGTCTGCCTTCCCTGAGAGATTATAAATTGCCATGAGGGCAGGACCTATGTGTGCATTAGTCTTCAACCTACCTCAGCTGCTATTGTTATTATTAGCATCATAATGCAACAGACAACACAGGCTCATAGCAACTTCTTGACAAATGTTTGTGAAATAAATGAATCACCATTATGGACACGGAGTTCTTTTAGGCAAGATAGATGACAGATTCGATCCTATTGTCACACCTCATGTTGTCTTTCATTTCCCTTAAAAATTAATTCTATTCTTTGATTGTTACCTTCATTCTTTCAAAACAAATATATATTTTTTATTTCTACAAGGCATTCTAATAGAAAACAAAATGGGCTACTCAGCAGTCATCAAATAAGAGAATTAGAAAAGGGATCTAAGAAGTGACAGATGCCACATGATAGACTGGCACTGTCCATCCTGTGTGTTCCTGTGGTGTACAATTCAAGCAGCATGGGATGTTAGAAAGCCTGCTTCAAGGAGAAAGGATAAAAGAAGATAGAGAACTAAAGCATTTAGGCTGCAATATTACCACCACCAGGAAATCCCAGAGAGAGAAGCATTTATTTAAAGTTGCAGCTAAATACTTGGCCAGCTCTTCCAGTCCTGTTTATATTTGTGTCAACCTTTTGAAGCTTGGGGACATATCTAAGGTTAAACTATCTCTTTGCATGTGAATTGTTCAGTATTAATGGAATACTGACTCTATCCAGAGCATTTACAAGGAGAGTAATCAGGCCAACATTTTTAGAAAGCAAAGACGTGGCTCAAAACAAAATGGAAGCAAACTCGAGAAATAATCAAGCTGCTATGTCCAAAGTAGATGTGATGCTTTAGATTAAAAAATAGCCCCAATGCTGGGTTTGTTCATTTAAGGTCCTTGTGTGCATCTGTCTGAGATTGATATTTAAATCATAACTAGAATGTAGCCACTGGACCTGGTATAATGTCCTTTGGAGTTCAGTGGAACCTGCTCTGATCAAGATGGTGGAGCAGGAAACTTCAGGGATCTGTTTTCCTACAGCTTTGAACAACCAGTAAGAACTGGCAGAAACACCTGTCTCAAAGTCCCAGAAAACAGTTAAAAGATTGTAGCAACAGGATGTGTGCTGAATCTAGAGAAGGGCTACTTAAAAGTGGTAGGGTATCGTAGCTTCCTGATTGTCCCCTCCCCCATCCCCTTAGAGCCAGCCCAGGCTCTGGTGCAGATCCCTGGTTCCAGGGAGAGCAAGTAATGCTCGTGCACATATTGGGAGCATGCTTTCCTGGCGCAATCTCTTTGGAGGACTGAAGGACTAAACCAGCACACTCCATTGCAGAACTTGCCCTGCATGTAGAAGGTGACACACAGAGTTCTCTTACAGAAATTGGGTACATCTCAGGGTTCAAAAGGGCTTTGAAGGTGATCCAGTCACTCACTGATGCTAGGACAAGAGACTACCGACTGTAGGATATATGCAGCAGTGCTAAGGAAACGGTTTTCTAGAGAAGAGGAGATATTCCTATCTGTGTAATGGGGGAATTTCTAGGGCTCTAAACATGTGCCAAGACAAAAGGTACGGCCCCTATACTTTTGCCTAGAGCTCTTTTCTAAACTCATTGTATGGAGAAGTTCTGAAGGAAAGCTCTTGGGCACAGGTCAATTAACAAAGACTAGGAAAGTTTTCTTTCTTTCTTCTTCTTCTTTTTTTTTTTTTTTTTTACTTTTGTTGTATTTCTTAGCTCCTGGCATTCAAGAAAAGTTTGGTGTTGACACTAGTTGGATACTAGCTTGTGGAGCTGAGTGGAAAGGCCCAACTTAGCTTGTCAAATGGAATGGGATATACTAGGTATTAAGGCCATAGCTCCTCCCATGCCATAATTTTATTCACTTAAAATTTATGGACTTATGAAACCCTTGTGACTGAGGCTCCTTTTATCCGGGGTATGGACAGATGAGTAAACAACGTAGATAAAAAATAAACAAATAATAGGGGGGACAAAGGTAATACTAGTGGTGAATAAGAGGGAGGTGGTAAGGGGTATGGTATGTATGTTTTTTTTGTTTTATTTCTTTTTCTGGAGTGATGTAAATGCTTTAAACAATGAGCATGGTGATGAATATACAACTATGTGATGATATTATAAGCCATTGATTGTACACCACACGTGGAATGTTTGTGAGTTAAGGTTTATCAATAAAAATGTTTTCTAAAAGATTTTATATGGAGACAATTTTACCTTGTGATTAAATGTTCTTCAAAACATAAAAAAAATAAATTTATAGATTCTATAATATTGGGTACATCTCAGGGTTCAAAAGGGCTTTGAAGGTGATCCAGTTACTCACTGATGCTGAAGCATTTACAGCAAAACTAAATGTATCACCTGGGGATCTCATTAAAGTGCAGATTCTCATTCATAAAGTCTGGGTTGGGGCCCAAGATCCTGCATTTCTAACAAGCTCCCAGTTGCTGCTGCTGGTCTGTGGATCGTATTTTGAGTAGGAGGACTTCCTTACATCACTATTAAGTGCCTGTTGAGTCTCTGCTTGAATGTCTCTAGGGGCAAGGAAATCATTCTTTCTTGAGGCATATCTTCTGTATAAGAAAGGTGACTTTTTGACTCTACCCAACCAATCTATTCTCTTTGAAAATATAATAAGAAAAATAACAATACAACAGATAATATTTTTGAGCATTTATTATATACTAATATATTTAATTCTAATGAGATTGCGACTTTTATTATTTATTATTACAGATGAGGAAATAGAAATTCAGGGAGATTTAGCACATTGTCTACAATTGGCAAAAAATAATAAAGGTGAGACTTGAATCTGAGTCTGTTTGACTTGAAAGTCTTGCCCTTATTTCATGGTCTGTTCTGCCCCCTAACGTATAGATTTGTATAATTGTTCAAATTTTGGTAATACTTTAAAATAACATTTACCTCTCTGTGCTATCATTTCAAAATCATTCTGTTATTATAGGTCTAAACATAGTTAATATTGCAAATTGGGATACTTCTTTAAGAGGGTGGGGGAATCTTACTTTGTCAGGGCTGCTATGGCAAAAACCACAACATAAGTTGGCTTTAGCAACAGAAATGTACTGTCTCATAGTTTTGGAGGCTGGAAGTCTAACATCAAGGTATTAGCAGGGCCATGCTTTTTCCCATAATCTGTAACATTCTGGTGTTGCTTACTGCAATGCTTGGAGTTCCTTGGCTTGCATCTCTACCTCCATCACCTGTCTTCCTAGTCTCCTCTTGTGGCTTTCATTGACTGACTATGTCCTAATTTCCTCTGCCTTATAAGGACTCCAGTCAAATGGATTAAAGCCCACCCTAATTCAATTTTGCCTTTTCTAGGATAATATATTCAAAGATCCTATTCACAAATGAATCCACAATTTAACCATCAATATCTCCTAAGGCCTTATTTATAAAGGGGTTCACACCCACACAATCTGAGAATAGGACTGCAAATTTTTTTTTGTGGGAATATGATTCAATCCCCAACAGGGGATTCTACTGATAATTACATGGGGATAACAGGCACACAACAGGACTGCCACCAGCAAACTGAGATGTATGTTCACCTTAGTTATTTCTCATGCTCTGAACTTAGAATATAGAAAAA
Source organism: Myrmecophaga tridactyla (assembly GCA_004026745.1). Lineage (NCBI taxonomy): Eukaryota > Metazoa > Chordata > Mammalia > Pilosa > Myrmecophagidae > Myrmecophaga > Myrmecophaga tridactyla. Next base: position 2,601 of record PVIY010023876.1, on the reverse strand, counting down.
CAAGACTGGAGCTAATATTTCTGAGCCCTACCCAACACTTTTCTAATGTATATTACTGAATAAATCTTATGCTACAATTCTTTTGTCCATGTTATTCTTACTTTCCTTGACAGAAGCAACTTTCTCCATTAAATTTAAGCATTTTACTGCCTCACTTTTCATTTTCAGTCTGAAGCTCTCTGAGTTAGGTTAGCTCAGCTCTAGGTAACAACATTCTTTTGCAACATGGTTGACTTAGATGACCTTTATCCCAAGTCCTTCTGACAATTGCATCAAGTCTTGGCATCAAGATCCTTGTATAGCCTAGAGATCAGCATACTATGACCCATAGGCCAAATCTAGTCTCTCACCTGTTTTTGTAAATAAAGTTTTATTGGAACACCACCACTCCCTTACATTTATGTATTGTCTATGGCTGTTTTCACTACAGCAACAGATTTGAGTCGTTGCAACAAGGGCAGTTAAGATCCTCTAAGCTTAAATTATTTACCATCTAGCCCTTTACAGAAAATGGTTGTGGACCCTTGCTATAGATAATATTGATCTAATTAGCTCTTTAATTCCTAAATTCCCAACCTTCCTCACTTTTAAAATTCCAGTAGTCATTTAGGAAGAGCTACCTTTGTAGGTAAATGAACACAGGTAGGTTTAGGTTTGATAAGTCTCAGCGGGCTTCCTGACACAGCCTAGTTTTAGGCTTTAGTATGATAACACCTCATTTCTAGCCATGGGGTATCATCACCCAACTAGAGTGACTACTATAATCCTTTGTTTCTTTCTAGGACTAGTAATAGGAAGGCTCCAGTCACAAAATTTCAAATAGAAGCATTAGTGTAAGGCTTGGACTAATTTTAAATCCTGTCCTAGGGGAGGGGCTGTTGGAGCAGCTGCTGTAGGCCTAAGGGTGTGAGGACAGGTCAGGGCCATTTCTGTGCCATTTCCCTTCATTCTGCACCGTGTTGATCCAGGCTTTATGTATCTGTCAGCTCATCAAAACTGAAGTTATTTATTGCTTCTGTTATCTTTCCCCCCCATTCTTCTAATAATGGTAATAGCTGATCCTTATTGGCCATCTTCTTCATTCTGGGCACTATGGCAAAATCTTAAAATGCATTGCCTCATTTCATCCTCCCAGCCTTCCATTGTACTATCCACAATTTAAAGCTGGAGAATGTGGACTTTGGAGTGGTCAAGCAAGTGGACAAGCAATTGCACAAGGCCACACAACCAGAAAGTGGCAGGTCAAGGAACTGAATCCAGAAAACTGAGGACTTGTACACCTAATCACTAGCTTATACTGCCATCAGGAGAGGTTCCCCTTCCTAGAGAAGCTAAAGATAAGGTAGGCATTCCTCAAGCCTCTGAGCAATTTAATCCAAACAATTAGTGCCAGTTTACAGAAATGAAACAAATGACCTGTACCCTTTGAGCTTTCAAACAGGATGTTTATCACAGTTATAGCAAGTGCAGCGACAATGGCAACATTCAAACTGTGATGTTGACAAAATCCATTCATGCGTATTATTCCATTCACAAGGCACGGGCAGCATGATGGCTTCTGTGTTCTTTTCATAGACGGGAAACAAATGAGCTCTATGGATCAGCTAAGCTCCCTAAAACAAGCATGTTCATCTTGTATCTTTTGAGCCTAAATGCCTGCACTTAATTTACAGCCTTCTAGGTGGAGGTTATGGAAGGACTGAGCATTGTTCCTTTTCCTTCCTTGCCAATATCACCATTTCCACACTCACATCTCTGCTGCCCACACTGGCCATCTTATGTTCCTGTTTTCCATCCTATTGGATTACAGGTGTGACTAGGGACTGAACCAGAAGAAGGGAGTGCAGTTGGGAAGACTAAAAAGATGCAGTCCAGACAAGAGGAAAGACGAGGTACTAGAGGATGATGATAGAGATAATTTCATCCATTCATTTATTCTTACAGGTGATAATACAGATCATTTCCACTTATTAAACTCTTGCCATGTGTCAAGCATTGTGCTAAAACCTTAACATGAATTACATATACTTTAAACCTTAAAGCAATCTGTGACGTATTTATTATTATCTCCATCTTTCAGGTGAGAAACAGAGGCTCATGTTTAAACAACTTTGTTCAAGACAACTCAGGCAATATGTGCAGAGCAAATTCTGAACTTGAGCAAACTGTAGAGTCTTTGTATCTGACCATCACACCATTCTAGCTCAGGGTCTGTACAATAAGGAGATTCAGACCCATAGTGAGAATGATGATGAAGGACTTGCTCCAGGTTGCACAAATAGTGCAAAGGTGAGTTTTAAAACTCTAACTCAGGCCCAAATGTAATCCATTGCCTTCCCAAATGAGTATGGCTGATAAAATAATTAATCTTTATTCCTTTTTAAAAAAATTCTCTGTATGCTACCCTATCTACTATTTCTGAAACCAGACATTTTCCAGTCCTTAATTCCTTCTCTTAGGGATAATTTCCTGAATTAAATTTGCTCAGCAATATCAATGAAACGGCATTGCAGCACTCATTTAATGGGCCTCTGGAGATGCTTGGTATCTTTCTGTCTTGTTTATAGCAATAAAAGGGTACTGCCTATTATGATGGTCTTC
>PVIY010023875.1:0-38567 GCA_004026745.1 Myrmecophaga tridactyla | reverse complement strand
TGGGCAGAGACAACCCACTGTCACAAAGTGCGGCCAGCCTGAGTGAAATGTGAACACATTTGGTAAATTTCCTTAGGCAAATCCATTTCGTAAACTGATGATCAACCTCCCATCACCTCCTTGGGTGATCTTGTCAACCCTTTCTATCGGAGGTATCTTTTTCCCTTGGGCAAGCCCAGGTGCCTGAAGCTGAGAGCGTGGGAGCACGCAGACCCTCAGAGTCCCCGTCCCAGAGAGCCAGGCCCTCTGCCTCCACAAAGATGACCAGAAACAAAGCCCTAGAAGATCTGCTTAGCACCGCAAGTGCCCTGAGTTTCAGACAAGGGCTTGGCTGTCTATTTTCTTGTGGAGGAGACTTGAATGCTCTCTGCCTTCACTTGTCATCCCTCCCAGTTTGAAGAAAGTGGAGGGCTCTCTGGGGATTTTCAGGTATTTTCTCCCTGTTATGTTTTAGTTCATTCAAAAAAATACAAGCGCACACGGCAGCCTCTCCACCCAACCCTAACGTTTACTGAGCAGGCACCCGTTATGTGTTGACAGTATGCGAGACACTGAAAGGGCTACAGAAGTGATTAAGGTACAAAGCTTGCTTGGTTATGCCCCCTTGTTTTTTCCCTTCCTTCTATTTTGTACTACATGGAACATAGCAGGGGTTGGATAACTGTCTGTTGAGTTATTGAAATGTCCTCCCCATTATCTTCTGACCAGAGCCCACGTGTCAGGCATTTATAGATTTTTAGAGATGGGGCCCTACTGTTTGTCCGGTTTCCTCTCCCACTCTAGCGTAGGCTGCAAACCCACTTACCTTACCTTGAACATGCTCACCTCTGCCTTTGGCCAACCTGGAATGCCTTGCCTAATGGATGCTGTTGTTGTTATGATGATGGATTCTCCAAACTCTACGCCCTGCTGGGATCCTTTCTATCTTCCTATACCCTGCTCAAATGTCAACTCTAGTAGCCTTCCCATATACTCTCACCACCCATTACGATTTATGTTTTCCTTCCTATATTTCAATGTGATAAAGAACCCTTACCAAGTACTTAATGTGTCCCAGCAACATTCAGAGCCTTTGTATGTATTAGCTAATTTAATCCTCACAAGAGCCCTCAGAGGATAGTTCTCGATATTGTTAGTTCTCTTTCACAACTAAGGTAACTGAAGCACTGAAGATTAAGTAACTAGCCAAAGGGTTCAGAGCCAGTAGGTGTGAGCCAGTACTGGAACCTAGGAAGTGCAGCTCAACCATGCTTTCACCACCAAGCTACCCCACCTCTCACTACCTCGAATGCCTTACTATAAGTGTTCCCAATTGCCTTGTGTGTTTCTTGATTAAGAGCTTGGAGCTCTTGAGGGCAGGGCTGTTTCCATTTCATCTTTGTATTCTCACAGCCCCCTAAAGTATTTTACAAGTCATGGGTGCACAGCGACTGAGCAATGAAATGTGTTGAGTCCAGCTTCCTGCTTTTGATCATGAAAAGGGACCCTTGCACCCACTGTAGCTGGGCTAATAGGTGTTCAGGGTAAGTAAAAGTAAGTTCTCCTTGTTGGTTAAAACAGCGGCTGGGCCAGCTGCTATGGTGAACCTCTGGGGATAAAGTATCATACCTGCTCTCAGGCACTGCCCAGCCAGGGTAGCTCTGGTTATTGTTTATCAGGGAGCCATGGAGATCAGCATCATAAAATGCTCAGAGAGATAAGCCTCACTGCCTTGCTCTTATTCTGTGGTCAATACCCCCTTCAGAAATTTCCTGAAGGTGAACGGAAAAAGGGAAGTGGACTGTACCAGGCCAGCCTAGTGGATGGGTTCAGGGGTTACAGTTCTTAGTGCATGTATTGAGGAATTCAGAGTACCCTTTAGACCTCTAGGATGTTCTTTTGCTGCTGGTGAAGCAGCCCCCTGGATTTAGGAACGAGTGGTGTCGCTGTCTTTCTCTCTATCTCTTTCATGTCCTTTCTCAATCTTTGTTATTGCTATTACTACTATTATTATTTTAATTTAAAAGCCCTTAATATAAACAACTTTATTTTAATTAAAAAATTTTCCACTACTATTAATACTATTACTTTAATTTTAAAAAATTGCAGAAATGTGTACATTGAGAAGTGAAAGTTTCTTTCCTCATCCCACTTCCCAGAGCTCACCGCCATCAACAGTTGGTTGTGTTACCTTAAAGTCATTTCCCCCCTAAATCTACTCAGAATGAATTTAAAAAACAAAAGCGTGATCATTCCTAACATTTCGTTCTGCAGCTTTCTTTCCTTTCACATGACGGTGTGTTTTGCTGTCTTGTTTGCTAGGGTCTTATCCTCTCCCGTTCCGGGTTTAATTGCACGTGTGCAGTTAGATGCTCTTAGTGCTTCTTCTCATCAGGGCGCCTCTGAGGACGGGTGCCCTCTCGGGCTGGGGCAAGCACCTGCTGCGACCGACAAACTTTGAAGTCAAAGCCTTATTTTCTAAGTTCAGATCATTTCATTTCATCATCTGTCACCAGGTAAAAAACGGGCCATTTAGGGTAGTGCATTTATCCCATGGCCCTGCGTGGCTTCAGAGGATGTGTGGCTCGGCAGGAGAGCGTGGCGTGTATCGAGTGCCGAGCACACTGTTAGAAGTAGGGTGACTTTCGCAGTGTGACTGTGTGATTGTGAAAACCTTGTGTCTGATGCTCCTTTTATCTGTGGACATATAAGTTAAAACATATGGATTAAAAATAAATAAATAATAATTAAAAATAAATAAATAACAGGGGAACAAATGTTTAAATAAATTTAGTAGATTGAAATGCTAGTGATCAATGAAAGGGAGTGGTAAAGGGTATAGAAAAAAATAGGGGAAACAAAGGCTAAAATATATGGGATAGATGGAAAATGCTAGTGTCGATGAGAGGGAGGAGTAAGGGGTATGGAATGTATGAATTTTTTTCTTTTTATTTCTTTTTTCTGAATTGATGCAAATGTTCTAAGAAATGATCATGGTGATGAATATGCAACTATGTGATGATATTTTGAGTTATTGATGATATACCAAAAATCATATGGTAAGAATGTTCATGTTTATATTTTGTTATGTTTAAAAAAAATAAAACGTAGGGTGAGGAGTATCCAAGTTCTGGGAGGGTGAAGAATGTGCTCGAGCAAGGGGAAGGGACTGTCTCTTTTTGGGTCATCAGACCGGTGGGGGTCCCTCTGGAGCTTTCTCCTCTTCAGTCTGAAATTATTGTCATTAGGGATTATCCCATTAGGGCAGTCGACCAATCTAGGTATTACCGGCACTGTTAATGCCCACCAGATCTGTTGACCAAATTGCTATTATTCTGGAAATCAGGACCTTGAAGCCAAGTATGTCTATTTTATTTTGGAGCCTGTAGGATGATGATAAAGATAGTTAGCATTGATAGAGGGTTTACTGTATGCCAGGCCCTGTTCTACGTATCTTGCTATCATCCCCTTTTGCCCTTGAGGCGAGTGAGATTCTTGCCTGGGCTCACATAGCTAGTGTAGGAGGCAGGCGTCTGTACATATGTGTGCATGTGAGTTTGTATGTGAGCGGGAAGTGTGAGGCAGGGCAAAGACGCCTCCTTTTCTGGGCAGAATTAGACCCACTCTAATGAAGATTCTTGAGTATCACAGTCTTGGATTGCATCCATGGTGTGAGCAATGCTTTGATGTTTGTGCAAATGCCAGAGTGGGTTGAACCAGTCTGTGTGGCCTCGAGTCCGAGGGTTTTCTTTCTCAGAAGGAATTCAGATTCCCACAGTGCTGTTTCCCACCAGAACAAAGAGCTGCCTGGTGGAATAGGCTTGATTTCTTTTTGACCGGCATGACTGGCGGCAAGCTTTGAAGGTTTGGTGCAAAATTGGCCACATAGGCGGCAGTGATGGCCCCTGGGTCTACATCTGACACCCCTGAAGTCATTGGTGTCCTGAAGCTTGCCCAGAAGAGAGTGGGGATGGAGAGGGTTCTTGAAATAGGCCATGTGGCTGAAATAACTAGTATTGTTTAGTCTGAAGGAAAGGAGGTTCATGGGACAAGAGAAAAAGGGGAGTTCTGCTGCAGTCCCTGAGGGCGACTCTGGAGCATTAGGTTTTTTTTTTTTAATTTGCATATGGGCAGGAGGCACCAGGGATCGAACTCCAGACCTCCAGCACGGCAGGTCGGAGCTCTGCCTGCTGAGCCACGCACAGCAGGTCGGAGCTCTGCCTGCTGAGCCACGGCAGCCGCCCTGGAGCATTAGGTTTAAGTTCTGAGGAAGAGTATTTAAGCTCAGCCAGAAGTGAGAGAGGTGCCCAGTAGCTAAATGGGATGCCTCCAATGGAGGTAGCAGTTTATTTCAGTGCTAACATTGTGCCCCCGACTGATGGTGGGGAATGTTTCCCTCAGACTGGGTGCCACCTGCCAGCTACATTGACAGGTGTGGGGTTCCTTCATAGGATGGCAGGTTGGACTTAAAAGGTCTTTTGCAATTACATCCAAATCGGGGCTTCTAGGCTCTGGGCAGGGAAGTTTAGCTCGTAGGCTGCCCTATGGACTAGTGCAGACCGGTGACTCTGCAGACCAGGTCAAGGGGCAAGCAGCGTACCGTGAGTCACGCCTGCGTGGCTGTGGGCTGGGCTCTGTGGCTACTGCTGGGACCCTTTCTGGGCTTTTTATGGTGGAATCGCTTCTTACTGGTCCACCTTGTTGCAGGACCAGACTGTGACAACAGGGCGAAATGGACACCCCTTCTTCTTCTTCCCCATTTCCCTCCTCCCTCGTCTTGCCCTTTGTAGGCCTCCTGTATTTTAGTTCTACCTCGTCTTCCCAGTCTGAAGGGAAAATATCTGAGAACCATTTTGAGTCTTAGAAACTGTGTGTTGCATCTGAGATGGGGAACTGGGAAGGAGATTTGCATTGCAAACCGTTTGTGTCTTTCAAACAGCATAAGCATATGATCTCTTTAGAACATACCAGAAGAAAAACTAGTTAAACTTCCCAGGAAAATCTGCACCTGTGGAGAGAGCTCTCGGGTTCGGCACCATGGCCTGTTGACAGCAGCATAGCACATGGGCTCTGGAAACTGGCTGCTTGGGTTCAGATCTCAACTCTGCCATCTCCTAGCTGTGTGATCTTAGAAAAGCTACCCAGCCCCTCAGAGCTTTCGCCTCCCCATCTCTAAAGTGGGGCTGGTGAAAGAACCTACCACTATAGGGTTGTGAGGGTTCATGAATAAGCTCTCATCACACACTCAGAACTGTGGCCGCAGGCATGTGCCTAGTCCGTGGTTAGCTGTTCCTGTTATTCCTCTCGTGCTCACATTTTCAGAGGCTACTTTCCGTTTTCTGGGGGCAGGAGATGGTTTTGCTCATATTCTGAAAGGTAGAACCCTTTGTCACTAGAATGTAGAAAATCATACAAGTTGTAGCTTCTCTCACTGAGTGGAATAATGTTCATCTTAAGAGAAATGGAGCGATTTCTTCTTCTTTTAAATTTTGTAATTAAATATGCACATCTTATTATAGGAAAATTGAATATACAGTTGTGTAGAAAGCAGGCCCCCCACGTCCAATCACCTCAAATCTTACCTGATAACCGCTGTGCATATTTTGGCCTGTAGCCCTCTAAATGTACTTTGGCATACACATGTGAAATGAGATCCTTCTATAAATACTGTTGTGGAATCTGAGCCATTAAAAAAAAAAAATGTGTGAAATTATTCAGTAGTTTCTTTGTTCTGAGCAGTAGGATGGGAAGTGCCTGTGATGGGCCAGGGAAAGTCTGCTCTTATCCTCACGGGCCCCCGTGTGAGGTGTTCCGTGACCCCTACTGCTGAGTGTGGGAAGCAGATGCTGAGAAGCCAGGAACTAATTGCCCAAGTTCATTCCAATTTGGAAGCTAAGCCCAGGTCTCTCCACCCTAATAACCGGGCCTCTCCTCTCTTCTCTCCTAGGCGAATGTCTGCAGGCTGCGGCTGACCGTTCCTCCCGAGAGTCCAGCTTCTGAGCTAGGTGAGAAGAAGAGTGAAAGAAAAGAGCAGGTGAGCCATCTCCTTGTCCTAGCTCTGACAGGCTCTCATCTCTGTACTGTCCTTTCGCACCCCCCCTCCCCAGGCTCCCCAGGAAGCCGAATGCCAGCACCTCTGCTGATGTAAAAGCCCTTTCCACCCACCCAATCGCATCTCACATCACCCCAAAACTCCAACTTCTCTCCCCAGCTGGCTCTGCCAGGCTTATGCCTCTGCTCTTGTTTCTTGGTGAACACTGTGGCTCTGTGTTGCTCTGAAGTTTGTAAGTACTAGCTTTAGTGACAGGTGCTGTTGCCAGGCCGTGTTTTTTTCCTGAAGCAGCACAATCCGGTGGAGTCAAAGGGCCCATTGTGAGCAGAACTGTCTGTGGGCTGGAGCCTGGAGGTTCCCGCATAGCAGGGTGGGCCTCTGCAGGAGGCTGGGGTGCAGGGGAGAGGGCACTGGGCTGGGGCAGGGGGAGGGCAGCACGGGGGCCAGGGAGATAAATATGACCTTGTCTTTGCCTTAGAGGAGCTTGTACTTTTTCATGTGAGACAGATGTGTAATGATAATGTAATGTTGCAAGTGTTAGGATCCAGGCATGTAAGATGGGCTCTGGGAACCCAGCGAAGGGACTCACACACTCTTGGCAAGTGACATTGGTGCAGAATCTGAAAGGATAAGGATGTCCTGCTTACCTCTAGGCATTTCCTGGGCAAGGCATTCCACTCATTCAACTAACAGTTATTGGGGGTACAAGCTTAGCTCAGTGGTAGAGTTCTCGCCTGCCATGTGGGAGACCCGGGTTCGATTCTCAGTCCATGCACTTCCCCCAAAACAAACAAACAAAAATTCAACAAACAATGTTGCAGTAACAGGTTACTTACATGGAAAAATAATGAAATGTGACCCCGCCAACACACAAACAATTACGGAACAACTCCTGTATGCCTGGCCCTGTTCTGGACAGTGGGAGTGTAGTAGCAAACAAAGTAGTAAATAACCATGAAGCTTCCATTCTAGTGGGAGTAGAGTGAAAATAAACAAACTAGGGCGGGCCATGGTGGCTCAGCAGGTAGAGTTCTCGCCTGCCATGCCAGAGACCCGGGTTCAAATGATGAATAACAAGGTAAAAAAAAAGAGGGAGGAAGGAAACTGAAATTAGGACTAGAGAAAAGGGAGAGAGTGTAAAGTTGCGTATCAGCTTGAAATGTGAGAATGAGTCCCACTAAAATGATTCAGAAAATCCACCTGGTTCCAGGTTAGAGTAGGGAAAGATAGCTGGACTCGCAACATCTCCCTGTGCTGGAAAGCAAGGGAGCACTCAAAGAGAAATAGGGTCATATTAGAAGGACCCAGAAGATAACTTGAAAGGACTCTCACTGGCCAAAATCAGAGCAACTTCAGCATCGAAAAGAATAATGACAGTAATGAGTTATGACATACTGAATGGAAAAAAAATCCATCTATATATAATGATAATTGAGAGAGAATAAAAAAGGAAGCCCTTCTTTATAGAAGACGAGCTAATAAAGACAGAAAATGTTTTTTTGACTTTTGATCATTCTTTCTACATATGTAATCAGTAATTCACAGTATCATCACATAGTTGCATATTCATCATCGTGATCATTTCTTGGAACATTTGCATCTATTCAAAAAAAGAAATAAAAAGAAAACAGAAAAAAATTCATACATACCATACCCCCCCCCCCCAATCACCAGCATTTCACTCTAAATTTAGAAAATCTCTGTTTTGTAACTCTTAAGCAGGCCCATCATTGGATGCTGAAACTAATTGATAAAAGGTTATTGTGGAATGGGATATTCACATTTGTCTCAAAGTATCACTCGCAGTTTACTTACTGATTCTAAAGGGATGGGTGACCTTTGGAGTGGAGCAGTCTGGCAGTCCCCACTTCGACCAGGTCCTCAATTTTGGGACAACCTGCTCTTATGCGATTTCAGAGGTGATGCAATTAAGAAGTAAGCAATCTTAATACTACCTGTATAATAGTCATGCAAAACGTAACTGACTCTAATAATAAGGAAACAAAAGTCCAAAATATGGTACATTCTACAAAGTAGTTGATGCAAAACCCTCAATAAATTCAGTATCGTTGGGGAAAAAAAAAAGGATGAATATCTGTTGAAGATAAAGAGATGAAAGATACTTAACATCAAATGTAATGAGTGAACCTTGACTTCATCCTGGGAACAAAAGTCTATAAAAGATATTTTGGGACAATAGCAGAAATTTTGTGTATCAACTGTATCATAGATCTTCTTGAATAAATGTTAATTTTTTTTACTTGTGATAATGTCACTATGGTGGTTCATTTGAACCATTAAGGTTGGGTAGAGCTTTGAACAGTCTCAGAAGAAAAGCTTGGGGGTAAAACTTCATAACCAGGAGTGAGAATGGGCGTGGTCAGGCTTCAGCAGCTGGAGCCCTGCTCATGGCCAGGATCAGAGAGCCTTCCGGATTCTTCCACCCACTCTGCTCCGTGTTTACCTTTTGGAGCGGGTGGCTTGGTCGGAGAAGGGGGCCTCAGCTTTGTCCAGCGGGGTATGGACATCTCAGACCACGGGGCCTCACAGGAGCACTTTTTGAAGAAGCAGCCCGAGCTGGAGTGAGCAGCAGCCCGAGAGCCTGGGGGGGTTGCTGCCCCTTCCTTGTGGTAGAGGAAGCCAAGCTGGGAAGTCGCTCAGGTGGAGTTGGAGATGGAGGGCTGAGTTAGACCCGAGCTGCCTGCCAGGGGGCTGAAATTGGGTGGTGGGAGTGGTGAGGTGCCACAGGGCATGATACCACCGAGGAAGACTCAAAGAAGGAGGCTTGTGTCTTCAACTCTGTCAAGTGGGAGTCGGTAACCAAGTTGCATATCTGTGATTTGCCTGTGTCTTGAATGGTGCTTTTCAAATTGTTGTTTTTGTTGTTTAAACAATAGGACCCTGTTTTTTGAACAGTGTATTATATTGAAACGTCATCTAACAGCCGTACAAAAGTGGAGCTTCTGTGGCTGAAGTGCCGGTGGGGGCCAGAGTCCTTCAGTACCCCTTCATTCCTCCAGCCCCAGGCACCTCAGGCCGATGCCCTAGAGCTCCAGGGCTCTGAGATAGAGGAGCCACCGGGATAGGGTGTGCTCCAGGACGCTTGCCCTGGGTGAACTGGGATATCATCTGAGGGCTTGTCTGCAGTGTGTGGGTGACTCATCCCAGAAGAACAGGGACAGAGAGGAGGAGGGCAGGGCTGGCTCATTCTCGGGGACTGAAGTCCTTGGGTGGTGGCAGCACTTGAGGTACTGGTAGTAAGTGTGAGGCTGTTCTGGGTGGTTTGGTCACCATATCCTGGCCAGGTCTCTGGGCATGAATCATCAGGAGCCTGAGGCCAGGCACCAGCCAGGAGACTCTGGAGGGGTCCCCTCCTCTGATGTGGCTTCAGCGTGGCTACCCCTCCCTGCTACGTGGTAGTCCACAAAATCGCAAGATACCCAGAATGTGGATGACCCTCCCTGCTCAGGTGACTTTGGCTCCTTTGGAGGAAGGGGGAGAGGGGCCCTGCAGTATGCAAAGGCCAGGGAAAAGGGCAGGGAGGTGGAACTGGCTGGGATGTAGAAGCAGGAAGATATAAGTCCAAAACTGTGGAGGATGTTCGGTCCCTGTGAGAGCCGCAGCAGACAGAGGGCAGATGCTGGGCCTTGTTCTTGAACACACTCATGAGAGATGCAGAGTGTATTTTGAGGACAGGGGATGCCCCGGGACAATGGGGCACACAGATGCCACTGCTAATTGGGCTATTCTTCTATCATGGTTCCCAAGTCAGGGAAGAGAGGAATGACTCAAATGGAAGGCTGTGGCCAATGGTAAATTTTATCAGCTCCATGAAGGTTTAGAGACATCTGGAGACAATTACTATACTATCAGCATGTTTTCATGGAGTCAGGGATTCATGGGATGTGTGTGGGAGGCTTCCCACCTCTCAGGCAGATGCCCTGGCTGCCTGTTCCTTTTGATCCTTCTCTTCCATGGGCTGTCCTGGAAGAGACTACTTTCTGCAGTCCGCAGATGAGCTCCCAAACACTTGGTTTTCTCTGATACGCAGATTTCCCATCTGTGAAATAGGCATACTAATGCCTGGCTGCAAAGAATAAATGAGCTAATGTGTGCCAAGTACCTACTACAGTATCTGGCCTTTAATATTGATCAGAGGTAAATGAATTAATGCCAGATCTCTTCCCTTCACATGCCCAAGCCAGTGGCCTTTCTTCTTTGCTTTTCTCCCTTGAGTCTTCTGAGGTCATTCTCCTTTCTGAAAGTGCCTGTCCTCCCTTTCCTCCTTCTTCCTGGTTGTGCCTCTGCACCTTTTCTCCATGTCACTCTGTCCGTAAATCTGAGCATCCCTCCTCTGGTATACCCAGCCCTTGCCTCAGCTCCTGTCCCTGCACCATCCTTGCCTGGGAGAAGCCATCTTTCCTGGCGTGTATGGCCACTCTAGGACCATGCTCACCTTATGTTAATATTAAAAATATGAAATCTGGACCATTTCTGTGAACAGATATGCTCAGAAAGTTCCAGGCTGCATTGATAGTTTGAGCTGAACATAGGTACTTTTGTTTGGAAAACATTATGACCATATCCCATACTCAGCCCATTTTACCAGCTTAGTGATTGCCCGTTGTTTTGCTTGGTCTGCCCTGCTGGAGAGGTCCACTTATTCTCTCCCAAACACATGTTATCTGCTTCTTCTTTAAAGCCTTTGCTGAGACCCTAGCTCATGCTTGGAGTCTCTTTTCATTCCCCTCTTTGTTTATCCAAGTCTTTCCTGCTTTCCAAGCTCAAGGCCCTCTTTGGCTTGGAGCCCTTCCCTGAACTCCTGGTGCTTTGACGATTTTTCTATCCTCCCTTGATGTACAGCATATCCAGTCTGCCCCTCTCTTGGGAACTCTGCATATGGATTTATTCATATTTCTGTCCAAATCTTATGCATATAAACACACATAGAGAAATAAGAGATGGGGCCAACTCCAGTTTATTACAGATTTATCGTGTTGAATCAGGTTCTTGTTGCATAATCCTATTTTAGGGAATATAAGTTGAACTTGCTGCTTCTGAGTCTGTGTGATGAAGTCCCATCATAAACTGGTAAAGTAGCTTGAGGCAGATAACATGTTAGTTGTCCTTTCATTGCTCTATATCCCCATCCAGGCTCAGGGAGTGGTGTCTTTTTATTCTCTCTTCCTAGAGGCTGGTTCCCTGCCTTGCACATAGTAAGGACCTACGGAACAACTTGATTATGAGGATTCTGTTCCTGTGTAAGATATTATCACTTTGAATTGTATTAACAACTCAGATGAATTAGCCATGTTTTTTTTAAAATTTATTTTTTATTTTTTATTTATGATACATAACCACATACAAACATACATTCTTATCATATGATCATTCTGTTCTTGTTATATAATCAGTAACTCACACTATCATCACATAGTTGTATATTCATCATCATGATCATTTCTTAGAACATCTGCATCAGTTCAGAAAAAGCAATGAAAAGAGAACAGAAAAAAATTCATATGTACCATACCCTTTACCCCTCCCCTTCACCGATCACCAGCATTTCAATCTACTAAATTTATTTTAACATTTGTTCCCCCTATTATTTATTTTTAATCCATATGTTTTACTTGTCCATCGATAAGGTAGACAGAAGGAGCATCAGACACAAAGCTCTCACAACCACACACAGTCACACTGCGACAGCCATGTCATCATACAATTATCTTCAAAAAACATGGCCACTGGAGCACAGCTTCACATTTTCAGGCAGTTCCCTCCAGCCTCTCCATTACACCATAACTAAACAGGTAATATCTATTTAATGCATAAGAATAACCTCCAGGATAACCTCTCAACTCTGTTTGGAATCTCTCAGCCATTGACACTTTATTTTGTCTCATTTTGCTCTTCCCCCTTTTGCTCGAGAAGATTTTCTCAATCCCTTGATGCTGAGTTCCAGCTCATTCTAGGATTTCTGTCCCACATTGCCAGGAAGGTCCATACCCCTGGGAGTCATGTCCCACGTAGAGAGTGGGAGGGCAGTGAGTTTGCTTGTTGTGTTGGCTGAGAGAGAGAGGCCACATCTGAGCAACAGAAGAGGTTCTCTTGGGGGTGACTCTTAGGCCTAATTTTAAGTAGGCTTAGCCTATGCTTTGCGTGATTAAGTTTCATATGAACAAACCCCAAGATTGGAGGCTTGGCCTGTTGCTTTGGCTGTCCCCACTACCTGTGAGAATATCAAGAATTCTCCACTTGGACAAGTTGAATTTTCCCCCTTTCTCACCATTCCCCCAGGGGACTCTGCAAATACTTCCCTATTCACTATTCAAATCGCTCTGGGATTTATTTTAGCCATGGGTTTTTATTTGTCTATTTAAGAATCATTAATAATAATGGGAGAGAACATTAGTTTGGAAGCCTAAATTTCATGTTGAGAGATTGATAAATGTGGAAGATGATGTTTACAAATTGTTGAACATTGGAGTTAAAATCAGTAGTAGATAATTTTGTAATTCAACACCTGTCTTCAAATAATTCCATGAATATGTATATCCATATTCCCATCCAAACCCACATGCACTGTACTCTATGAGACGCACGCTCGTAGAAATGACAGAATCAACACCACTTATTACAGATGCATTGTGTTGAGTCAGATTCTCCCTGTGGAGGCCTATTTTGTCGAATACCATTTGAGCTCTGCTAAGTCTGAGTGTGTGTGATGGTGAAGTCCTTTGCAAATTGATGAAAAAGCTTGAAGTAGACTAGCAAGTTCAGTGGCTGTACTGTCTCACCATTTCAAGTGTCCTTTGGTGACATGTGTTTCTGAACAAGCTGTTTTTCTCTAGACCTTTGAGAGCCCTGAGTGAGGGAGAGCGGATATATGGGCATGGATTAAAGTCATGACCTTTCTTAGCCCAGTGCAATGTTTAAAAGGAGGAAGCCCTTGCCATTAGATTTTATAGTCCCCTTTCCTTTAAAAGGCCTGGATGAATAAGCCTGCTGACTTCTCATCCTTGCAGGACTGTTTATACAACATCGCAGGCTGTTGCCAGGCGAGGGAGTGTGCTGCCATGATTCACAGGGAGCTGGGGCTGCTCGGCTTGATAGGGTGCAGGGACTCTACAGGACTCCCCAGTAACAGTGTCATGATTATGTGAAGAGACGTGGGTTTGAGTCCCGGCTCCCTCCCCAGCTGCTGTCGTGGCCCCGGGTGGTCAGGTCCTCTCCAGGTTTCCTGGTCTAGGCCATGGAAATATTAGTCCACAGTCAGTGGTTTTCACATTTCTTTAGCTGTGGAACTCTTTATTTAAAATACTGTACGTGGAGATGCTGCTGGTAGAATAGTGACAGTGCAGTGGCTGTGGTTTAACGTAAGATCAGGGTTGTGTGGCTGCCCCCAGCAGCCTCCCTTTAATCTCACCCCCAGCCTTCTTAGAGTCTGAGCAGGAGCTGGGGATATTGTGTACAAACCCACAGGGCTACACAACTCTTTCCAGTTTTTCTAACATTCTGAGATTTGTGTTTCTTTCCCCATGAAGAGAATGTCAGAGCAGATTAGATGGCTGTAATGGAAATGACAAAAAGACCCCGAGAGAGAGTCAGGGAGACAGACAGAAGTATCTAGACAGGCATGTAGATTTTAGTAGGAACCCAGATACTCAGAAATAAGGAGAAAATCACACCGCTGATAAGAGAATCTGTCATTTATATCGAGTGTCAGCTAGCTGCCTGCCCACCAGCATACCAGGTGTTTAAGATACATCGCTGTGTGTTTTCCTTAGGACGCCACTCTGAAATCAGTGGTATTATACCATTTTAGGGCTCTGAAGCTCAGTACAGTAAACAACTTGCCCAGGGACATGCAGCTAATTCCTAGTGGATTTCTGATTGCAAGTCAGGTCTGTGACTCCGAAGCCAGAACTCTGCACCTGGCCACGTTGTGATGGGAGCATCAACTTGCGTGCTTGCTCCTATCAGGGAAAGTCTGTTTCAGATATTTACATTTTGTCAGCCAAGGTTATCAAGGTGTGCACTGTACAACTGGGTTCCAGAAAAGAAATTCCTGATTTTTTTCCCCAGATACTCTTATTTCTCTTTTTCTCCTTGGAGTTGTTAGGCCTAAGTAGCTGTTACTCAGATAAAGGAATAGCTTTAAGTTGCCTCCTCCCAGAATATTATCATTGGAACTATTAGTCTCTTTGGGGTTTCTGCTTGACTAGAAGTTTTTCTTTTCCTTTTCTTCTTTAAGCATTTGAAGAGATCCGTCTTTTTTTCTGAGGATGCATTTATTTAGGAAGTGGTCAGCAAATATTTAATAGGTCAAAGGCTTCCATTTCTTGGAGACTGTGGTCCTGCCCTCCCCTTCCTGTTCTCCCAGGCTGTACTTGGGCTCAGTTGTAATGTTCATATTTGTCATAAGAAGGCAAAACAATGTCAAGTATGGGTAATGATTGAGGACCAGTAATTTGCTAAGATGAACATCCAGGCAGGACAGGGGCGCACCCGTTCCTGGAAGGAGGTCCTCTCCATGCCAGATGGTTTGGTGGGGATCAGATGTCCACTGGCTCAGCACCTCTCATGGGACAGCTGCTGCCTTTGGGTGGAGAGAAGAGGTCTGGAGCAAGAAGCTTGGGGAAATAACTTGGCTTCTAGTTTGCATGTCATTCCATTCCTGTTAATGCTCCTTCTAAGTCGTATTGGCAGCCTGGACGTGTGTCAGTTGCCCGACCTGGCCTCTGGGGCTGGGGACTGACTCTGGCAGTCCACCTCTGTCAGTTTTGATTTGTGTGTCAGTTAGATTTATGTGTTTCTTCTGTTATTTATTCCTTGAGAGCCCTTATTGACCAAGGGATTTTTCTCCCTTTGCATAGATTGATTCTCAGGTTCTAGAATGACCCAATAATCCAGATATTCTGGCTTCAAAGTCTATTTATTGATCATCTCGTTTTAATTCCTGGGGATATAGTAGTATAGCAGGAGAGATACAGTCTTTGCCTTTGTGGATGGAGTCGATCTCACTGTAAGATCATATAGTCTGATTTAGGATTTGGAAACTATGCTCACCCATCTCTGCCATCATTTACTGTCGAACAGCAATAAAGACCTTACAAGCAGAAATTTGGACTGAGCTATTTTTCTATGGTTTCTCCTTTCTACACATATCTTTAGGGAAAACGGCTGTATTGTGATCCTGTAGGTGAACCCGTCTAGAAATAGATCACAGGGGACAGCTTATTTGAGAAAATTCTCAGTATGTTTCAGTGATTATGCGCATTGCTAATTTTGGGTGCATTTCGCTTAGGGATTCTGGAATGCCTTCTCAGTTGATTGCTTCCTTTTCCTTTTGGTAATGACTTTCTTTTCATTCTATACATTTGTTAGGACTTTTGTTTTCAGGGCGATTTTGCCTAGTATTGTTTCACACCCAGGAGGCTTTAACAGGTATCCTGTTTTAAATTTGATTTTTTAATACCAAGTAGTACTACAAAGAGATATTAAAAACTTGATTATGGGAAATTTCAAACATACCAAGGAAGACCAAGTTGTGAATCATTTCCCCCATTGCCCAACCCCAACAATCCTCAATCCAAAGCCAGTCCCACCTGGTTATACCCCCACCTCCTTTCTCTGCCCAATTTTCTACATATCATGTTCATTCAGAAGTATGTCCACATGTTTCTCTAGAAAGGTAGACTATTTCTTAATATTGTAACAACACTATTATCATGTCTGAAAATTAATATTATTTTGAAGGAAATGAGAGGAGAAAAATTCAGCCAGACATGTTGCCAAACATTTCATCTCACATTATTCTTTCTTTCTTTTTTCCCTGTATTCTCCTCTAGTGTTTGACCAAAACCATATTGACATTTTGAAAACATGACAGCAGTTTCTGCACCTCTGAAACTTTTCTGGATTCCTGGATATATGTTTTGTGATTGTGATTGGGGCAAACATCAGCTACCTATCCTTCCATCGAAGGGGAGCAAAGTGTGTTCTCTTCAGCTAACCCAGATTTACCTATTCTGGATAATTCTACAGAATGGCTTGCAAATTCTAAAGCTTCCTGTACATTCCACAAATATTTTTTGAGAAACGAGAAACCCAGTGCATTCTTAGATGCTAGGGATTATAGTGGAAAAGAAGACAGAGGTGGGTGGTCCTGGACTTCTAAGAGCTTATAGTCTGTAGGGGAGGCAGGTTTTACATCATAACAGTCATTGCAACAATAGTGATCACTTGGTAATGGTTGTGGTAGAGTGTTGGGTAGAAGTGCTTTGAGATTGTGAAAGGAGACCTAATCGGTGCGAAGGGTCAATGAAGTCATCTCAGAGACCTGCTGGTTGCTGAGCAGTGAGCAAAGGTATTTGCAAATGGCCTGAGGCAAGAAGGAGGTTGCTGTTAAAGAAACTGAAAGGAGGCAGTGAGGCTGGAGTGGAGGTTTGGGGGTGAAGAGGATTGAGTTGAGACTGGAGAATAGTCTCTCCATCCTGAGCAGCTTTTTCCAAAGGCCCCAGGACCTGAGGACCAGACTCTTGGCTTCACTGCTCCTTAAAGCTCTGGGCTGCCACAAGGAGATATGAGTTCTAGTTCCATTCCTGACCCTGAACCATTTTGGAGGTGTTGTCAAGGAAAGAACTTAGATTTGGAAAGACAAAGACAGGCATTTGAATCCTGCCACCTCAGTGGAGCTAATACTACTTTCACAGTAGGGTTATTGTGAAGATTAAGGAAAACATTATATAATAAAATGTCTGGACCGCAAATATTTTTCTCCTCTTTCTTAACATTCTTTCCCTTCCCCTGTCACAGCCCAGCAGCTCCCCAGGCTGTGGCAGGAATGGAGGGGCCCGTGCTAGCTGCCCTGCACCTCAGCCCTGTACCTGAAAGGCCAGCTTTTCCCTGAGGGTCTTTTATGGAGACGCTGATATTTTAATCCTTTTAATTTGCATTTCTTTTGAAAATTGAAATATAAATTATTAATTCACAAATAATGCTTGGGTCTTGTTTACTTGTTTTTGCCAAAAACAAAATTCAAAGCGTATGAGAGAACCTAAAGGAAAAGGTAAAATCCTGTTTTACCCAAGAAAATGCCACTAAAGGTTTAGATTCCATTCTTCTAGATGTTTTACACACGCAAATAAATGCATTGTTTTTCAACTTTCAAACAGTTGAGTAGCTTTATTTCTAATCCTTAGCCTTTTATGTAACAATTTATAGGAATAAAAAAAAACACCATGTTGCTTATTTTCCATCATTCTGCCAGACCCTCTCTGCATCCTTCGCTTTGCCTACTCGGGCTCCCTTGCAGGTGGCATCTGGTTAGATTTTTCAAAGGGAAGCACCAACAATTGGGTACGACGACTCTGGCCACGATGCTCTCTCCTACCAGTGACCCTTCCTCCCTGGCATGCTTCTCAAACGTGGGCTCGGATAACACAGTTTCTGTCCTTTGCCTCTGTAGGCCTAAGAGTGTTAATGTCTTCCTGCTTGTGTGCTTCCGTAGCCTTTGTTTCTGGCCCACACACCTGTAATAAGTTTGTCATTGAAATCTTCTTAGTTGGAATGGAATTCTGTTTTCCACCAGAACCGTCGCTGATGCAAACAGCCTTCCTTATATCAGTTTGTCAAAAGCAATAATAATTTCCACAAATTGCCAAATAGGATATTAACTCTTAGGAAAATTATTTCTCTGTGTTAACTAGAGTGAAGTTAACTAACTTCAGGTCCAAATAACTGACAGCCCTAAGAATAAATAGGAACACTTTTAAGAATGATACTAAGTCCCATTAGAGAGAAGGATCGGAATGAACAAGTAGAGCAGCTTGTCCCTGTCACCGATTTCCCATCTTGTACATTGTTATCTTCAGGCTACTGCCCCAAGGGGTCATGAGCTACCATCGAATATCACGTACAGGCCTGGAAAGTCCAGTAGAAGGGAACAGTCTCTTCTTATGACTCCTTTTATCGTTGAGATACAGTTCAGAGATAGGACATGTCTATCCCAAACCTATCATTATAATGGAATTTCCATGGTTATCTGGATATACCCTTAAGCCACCTGGGGGTAGGGTGGAGACAAAATACAGAGCCCAGCAAGGAAGAAATAGGGAATGTTTCTATTAGAACTGCTTACCAATATGTCCCAAGGAGCTGTAGGAAATAGAAGACAAAGGGGGCAAGGACAGTATATGACACTCTACAGTATTAAATACAAATGCAAAATAACTGGTTTATGTAAAATTCAAGTTGCACATATCATGCTTACATAGATACTGCAGTGAAATACCAAGAGTATAAAAGAGAAGTTTCATTAACATCACCATTTTTCATTTGTGGAGGGCAATATTACTGTTCATAACTGATGTTAACCATTAGAAAACTTATGCAAATACTATTCTTACTAACAGCATTTACACTATTTCTGACTCAGCGACAGCTGAAAAACTTCAGAAAATATTGATTGGTTTCTTTATTGAAGTGGTAGTTCAGTAAACTATTCATTTATGCCAAGAGGCAGTTAGAAAAGGGAGGTGATCTGGTTCTTTGTGAAATATTATTTCGTTTAAAATATATACTGGCCAAATTGTAAAGAGACACTGGTTTTATTTAAAATAGGACTGATTAAGAGGTAAAAATCTCACAAAACATTGTTTGACTTCTTTATTGAACAGCCAGTTTCAGCAATAATGGCCATAGCCATTTATTTATTTTAGGAAATAGGAAAAGAAGGAATATGTGATTTGTACTTTAAATTTGCCAAATATATCTTCATATACGCAGTGGTGTGCTGGTAAATGTTTGACAACAGGTTCTCTGGGAAAATAAAACCACTGATTAGTAGAGTCTGCCAGTTTCCAAGGTGTGTAAATATACCCACTATGGTCAATTTCAAGCTATAAATGTAACAGTACTGAATGCAGGGTTGGAAAGAGATGTACAGTAGCATCCTAATATATTGAATTTCCACCTTCCTTGATTCAATAGTCTATGTAACCTCAAGGGCACAGACAATAGTAAAATGCAATAAAACAATTAGGAAGTGATAAGTGTTGAATATTCATTACCTTTGTTTTTAATGTAATTTGTGAGTTCACATAATTTAATTTTTAATAATGGCTTTTTAATAGGTAGTTCACAAGATTCCTTAAAATTTAATAGTCAGCACTTTCAAGCCAGTATGAGCTGACACTCACACACAGCCTATAAAGATATTGGTGGTGTTTAGTGTGGCAAATATTAATATATATTATAATAGTTACTAAACTAAAGGTTCATATTTTCTCCTTATAACCATCTTGGGCTCCAAAAGCATAAACCAAATTTGTTATTTTAGCACACTCATATAGTACCTGCAAACATCAGAGACTCTTCATCTCTTTAATGCTGTTCAACATTTTTTAAGCTTCACATTCCCCTGTGAATATGGGTATAAGTGAATATCACCCATTATGGTTACAATGTGTTTTCTTTTTTAGTATGTTATATGCCCCTGGGTCACATTGCATTCTTTTCCATGTGGGTATCACGTTATTGAAGCACTGTTTGTTGACTTTTTGTTTTTTTTTTTTAGTTTTTGGGAAGTGCATGGACCATGGATCAAACCCAGGTCTCCCACATGGCAGGCGAGAATTCTTCCCCTGAACCACCCTCGCACCCCCTACCATGTGATTTTGGTATCATGTCTGGAACATGACCCTGTACTATATAAGTTCTAGATAAAGATTTTTACCACATTTCTTAAGTGAATAATTATCCCTCAGGACAGATTTCCTGATGAAAAGTTTTAATTTTTTTCGAAAGCTTTCCCATATTCAAGACATTTATAAGATTTTATCCTAGTACCATTTATCTGAAGTACAATGAGATATCATTTCTTAGTAGTTTGTGGCAGTCTTTTGGTTTCTCTAATCTCATTTTTTTTCTACATATACAATCAGTAATTCTTAATATCATCACATAGTTGCATATTCATCATTTCTTAGGACATTTGCACCGATTTAGAAAAAGAAATAAAAAGACAACAGAAAAAGAAATAAAACAATAACAGAGAAAAAAAAAGATTATACATACCATACCCCTTACCCCTCGCTTTTATTTACCACTAGCATTTCAAACTAAATTTATTTTAACATTTGTTCCCCCTATTATTTATTTTTATTCCATATGTTCTACTCTTCTGTTGATATAGTAGATAAAAGGAGCATAAGACACAAGGTTTTCACAATCACAGAGTCTCATTGTGAAAGCTCTATCATTGTTTAGTCATCATCAAGAAACATGGCTGCTGGAACACAGCTCTACATTTTCAGGCAGTCCCCTCCAGCCTCTCCACTACATCTTGAACTCATTTTTTAAATCGTGCAATAAATATGACAGGTGGAAGAAAGCTCCTGAACATTCAGGATGTTGAAAGAGTTTTCACCTTTGTGTGACTTCTCTGATGTTTGGTTACTACTGACCTCTGGCTAAAGGGTTTCCCACAGACATTACATTCACAGGGTTTCTCCCCTATATGTGTGTGTGATGGTAAGGTGTGGTTTTTGGCAAAAGAATTTCCTACACTCAGTACATTCGTAGGGTTTCTCTCCTCTGTGTGTTCTCTATTGTCGAATAAGGTTTGACATCTCCCAAAATGTTTTCCCACTCACCACATTCCCAGGTTTTTTTCTCCTGAGTGACCTCTCAAGTTGGATGAGATGTGATTTTTTTGCTGAAATTATTCCCATTTTCATTGTACTCATAGGGCTTTCCCCCATGTGTACTATCTAGTGTTTAAAGTGGGTTGACTTTTCCCAAATTTTGTCACTTATTTTACATTCATGGTGGATATTTCTTGAGTAAGCTCCCTGATGGATAATGAAAGTTGAATTGTCACAGACGATTTCCCCATATTCATTATGTTCACAAGGATTTGCTCCTGTAAGAGGTCTCTGATGTCCAAACCTAAAATACATATAGAAGGAATTCCTACAAATATTGCATTCATATGGCTCCTTTTCCACATGAGTTATATTGTACTTTAAATTTGGCATGAAGACTCTTCCACATTCGTTGTGTTTAGAGAAAGTCTCTAAAACAGGCTGTCTCCTCATGGAAGCCTTTCCCATTTTCATTATACTCAAAAGATTAGTCACAAAGTGGTTGAATGAGAACCTTACTACGATTGAGGGCATTTCTTTTGTGATTATATTTTTAAGATTTCTTTCGTAGGAATTTTCTCATGCCTCATATCAAGGAGCAACTTCTGACATATATTAAACTTGTCAGGCTTCTTCCCTGAATAATTTTTACTTATAATTAAGTCTGAAATATTTCTCAAACTCGTTTTACATGAATCACATATTTTATAGGAAATATTTCGTAAAGGAACCAGGTGTCATGACTGTACACAACAAATAAATTAGTACATAATAAATGGGGAAGCAAATGGTAACTCGGGACATGGGAATGTCAGAGCCAGGAAAGGGCTAGTCTCCGTTTTGAAAATGAAGAAACTGAGGCATGAAGGAGGTCCAGTCTCCAGCCACAGCAGGGTGGGTCTTCCTGACACCCTCCCTGGGGACCATGCGTTGACTACGTAACAAACCCCACAATCTCTCCCAGGGCGCAGTGCCCACAGCAGCCCAGGGGTGCAGGGACGATGGTGGCCCCAATCTTCCAGGCAGGGAAACCGAGTCCTAGGGTGGTCATCTCGCCTGCCCCGGCAGTCCTGCCCCTACCTGCAGGCCCCAGATTTTTATAAACAAAAAATGGGAGCATGACATTTACTATTTTCCCTTTAATGCATCTTAGCTTTCTGTCCATGAGAAGAGCTTTTAGATCCAGGACCTGTAGGGCGGTGTTTCTCAGACTCGTAGCCCTCCACTGTGCTTGTGTTTTGTTCAGTTGTAGTGACCTTCATCTCCCCAGTTGGTGCCGGGAGCCAGAATCCTCTAAATCCAGGCGCTGAGGGTTTCACTGCAAACCAACCTATCTGGGAGAGCCTTTACTTTTTAGAAATTGCGTTTCATGAAACCTTGTGTTGGCACCAGCTTGTTTTTCAGGAACTGGGTGGAGTCTGTGATTGAAAGAACAAGCTTTTGTTTCCTGGCATGGAGGGTGTTTTATTAAAGCTTTTCCTCTTCATAATTATATACCTAATGAATCAGGGATGTTTTAGTCCTAGCTTGTCACTTCACAGAGAGCCATTTCACAGTCTGGTCACTTAAACTTAGGTACACATTTCAGGGGTCAGCATCAGTATCCGTGGGACCCCGAGGTGAGAGAGTCAGGTGGACATATTCATCAAGAGTAAATACAAAATGTCACACAGCCCCTCGCATCCCATCTCTTCCCAAGTATTTAGAGAAGGGTGGGAGGCAATGGACGTTGAAAAAAATCTCTCATTGTAAAACAAACAGTGCACAAAGGAATAAAGGAAAAAGTGAAAAGCCACCCTATTTCTAGCACTCTTGCCCCCCACCCACCGTCCCCCCGCTCAGAGGTCACCACTATTAATAGTTTGTCATGTAACTGTTGCTTTTACAAATTTGAATGAATGGGATCATAAAGTACTTATTGTTCTACCACATGAATGATTTTAAGACGCGAGTTATAGATTTGTTTTTGGGGTTTTTTTTTTGGTATGCTGGGATCACATTTCATTCTTTTTCCATGTGTGTATTCTGTTATTGCAGCATTATTTGTTGAATTTTTGTTTGTTTCCTTGCTTGTTTTTTTGGTGGGGGGAGGGTTGCAGGGGAAGTGCATGGGCCAGGAATCGAACCTGGGTCTCCCGCATGGCAGGTGAGAATTCCATCACTGAACTACCCTTGCACCCCCTGCAAGTCTCCAAGTTAAAGTTTTGTATGTCAAAAATATATTTTGTGACTTCATGGAAAGAATCTGTGCAAAAGTAGTTTAAAAATTAGTGGGACAGCAGAGTTGCCTTTATAGAATTGAGGCTTCTGAACTGTGGCACTGTCAAAGTATTCGAAGTCAGCCCTGAGAAAACAGGGAGTAGGCCAGTTTTTCTATGAAGTCTTGGTCCATGGTCTTGTTTTTGTTTTCTTTTCTTGCCTCTATCCCTTTCGTGATGTGGAGGGCCCTACTCTGTCTCCCTACATCTCACAAAGCCTGCAGGGCAGGAAGGTGTAGTCAGACAGAACTGGGCCTGAACCTAGCTGTGTGACCATGGGCAAGTGATTTAACCTCTCTGAACTTCTGTTTTCTCAATTATGAAGTGAAGAGGGCAATTACTATGTTACAGAGTCGTTGTGAAGACCAAACACGCTAAGGAATATTTCTAACTGATAGTGTGTACTCAACACACCTTAATTTTCCTTTCTCCTGCTTCTTGAGCCTTCGTTCTATAAGGCGTGTTAAGACTAGGACTTGCTACCCCTTCCCAAGAGCATTTGCATTTCAATAATGCTCAAAGTTCTAATGGAAGGAATTAAGGGTCAACCAGTAGGAGCGGGAAGATTCTTTTGGACTAAAATCACACTGCCTCCCCTGACTTCAGAAATATTTTAACACGGGCTTACCCACCTGTGTGTTTCAGAACTTGGTCCCAGAATTAGTCCCAACCTCAAAGGGTAACTTGGCTGCCAGGTGGTGGCCCATTTTTTCCCCTCAGCCTCAATGCATTTCAGGCTACTGATTTAGTGATGAGGTTGAAGTCATACCGAGCAACTGGTGCAAGGGTAAAGACATGGAGAAAATAATGGAGGTGCAGTCATTTGTTTTGTTAAAGGAAACACAAGTCCATCTCGCATCATTGTGAGAATTAGAAGAAGGCACCCCCCCCCCCCCCCGGGAGATGCACCACTTGGGTCTTGGTACAAATGAGGGCAACGGGCTCTTCCTCCAAGGCAAGGCAGGTCCGGCCCGTGCCAGGTGTGGCTAGGTGGGCGGGGACCAGGTGGATCTGTGCCCTCTCTGCCCACTGCCAGGCACCCATGTGCTGGGCACAGCCTGCATTGCCATCGTGGCGGGCCTATTGATCATAGTTGTTTTCATTGTTCTTTCTCTCTCTTCCTGTCTTCTTTTAGCAATTCTCTGACCAGAGCAATGGAGACCCTCCCAGGAAACTTCCTCAGGGTGTTGTTTATGGTGTGGTGCGAAGATCAGATCAGAATCAGCAGAAAGAAATGGTGGTGTACGGGTGGTCTACCAGTCAGCTGAAAGAAGAGATGAACTACATCAAAGACGTGAGACATTTAAGGACTTTCATTTTTTCCTGGTTTATTCTCTTTTTGTATCATATAAGAGGGTAGGGTTGGAAACATTGAGTGAATATAATAAGGCATTGTGAAAGAATTCTTAATGTTGTCATTTTGGATAGAAATGATTCTGTATACCCTCATGGTAATGTTAGAAGCGCAGATGGAATTCTATGATGGGGTGGGGGTTGACCGGTGGCATGGAGGCTACTGAATAGAGATAATGCAGGCATCCAGATAGCTTCCTTCTTCTGCATGTGACGTGGAGGTTCTTAAGTGGTTTGCTTGTTACATTGGATACCCCAGTGTATAAATTTGGACGCCTGTGTAAGTTTGCCTGATTTTTGCTCCAACCCAAACTGACGTCATCAAAAATGAGATTTATTTCACATGGGATAAATCTAGAGGTAGGTGGACTCCAGTTTCACTTCTCTGAGGTGTCCTTGGCTCTTTTCTCCTTCAGTCTCAGACTGGGGGTATCATCTGAAAATATGACAATGTCAGGGGTCAGAAGAGAGCTGGCTCAAATCTGCCTTAATTTTTAGAGGCTCTGCATTAGGCTTCCCCTCAAGTCCCAGTGGCCAGGATGGGGTCATGTGCTCATTCTCAAACCAGTCTCCAGTCGGAGCGGTGGGTTAACAGTGGCAGGTTCTGTTGGGTTGAAGTCAGTTGGGTGGAAATGGGTGCTAGGAAGCTAACCACAGCAGACATTATACAGCACAAGCCAATCAGTGCCATATATATTTTTTTGTATTTAATACTACATTTCTTATTTTGACTACATGTCATTTTTTGAGAAAATTTAGAAAACACAAAAATGTGTCAAGAAGAAGACAAAATCACCCTTAATCTCCCCATTCAGTTGAAATAGTTAATATTTTGGATCATTTCCTTTTGATCTTTTTAACTCTCTCTCTCTCTTTTTGGTCCATCCAGTATCTCCTTAGATTGAGCTTTGTCCTGTTGCCAAATCAGACAGTTTAGATAGGAGAGGAAATGCATGGCTTTGGCGTTGATTGGCTCCACGTTCTGCCATGTGGGTTAGAAGTACCCGTGAGAAGCAGGGCAGGCCTGTGGAGGGCTCCCTGACCTGTGAGCCCGAGGACCTGGGTTCAAGGCCCAGCTCTGTGTTTGGCCCACCAGGTCACTCGCCCTGTCTCAGCTTCAGTTTTCTCATAGACTGTGAGAGCTGGACTGTGACCCTACGGTCTAAACCTCTAGTTCTGTGAGCCCCATTTTATTGGGGGATTTACAGATAAGACTCAGTGTCATGCTGTCTTAACTTTTATATGAAATTTTTTTCTACAGCTTTATCGAAATATAATTCACATACTATATAATTTACTTATTTAAAGTATACATTTCAGTGGTTCTTCGTATATTCACAGACATGCACAACCATCACCAGTATCAATTTTAGAACATTTTCATCATTTCAGGAAGAAATTCCCTACCTTTAGGGAATTTGTCTCCTTCAGCCTTAAGCAACCACAAATTTACTTTCTGCCTCTAAGGATTTCCATAGTCTGGACATTCATATAAATATTATAATATGTGGTCTTTTAGGACTGACTTCTTTCACTTAGCATGATGTCTTCAGGATTTATTCGTGCTGTAACATGTATCAGTACTTCATTCCTTTTTATGACTGATTAGTATTCCATTGCATAGATATACCACATTGTGTTTATCCATTCATCCATTGATGCATGTTGTTTCTGCCTTTTGGCTATTAATGAAAAAAACTGCTATAAACATACACGTACACATTTTTGTGTGGACATATATTTTCCTTTCTCTTGGGTATATACTCAGGAATAGAATTGCAGGGTCATGTGGTAACTCTGTATTTAATTATTTGAGATACTTCCAGACTGTGTTCCACAGTGGTTGCACTGTTTTGCATTCCCACCACACTGTATGAAGGTTCCAGTTTGTTCACATCCTTGCCAACACTTGTTATTATCTGACAATTTATTTGGTTATAGGCATCCTAGTGGGAGTGAAGTAGTATCTCAATGTGGATTTGATTTGCTTTTCCTTGATGACTAATAATGTCAAGCATCTTTTCATGTGCTTCTTGGCCATTTGTTTATCTTCCTTGAAGAAATGTCTTCATATTCATGATCCTTTACCCATTTTTAATTGGGTTGTATTTTTGTTATTGTACTCAAGAATCCTTTTTATGCTCCAGGTACACATTCCTTATCAGATATATGATTTGCAAATATTTTCTCCCTTTCTTTAGGTTATCTTTTCACTTTCTTGATGGTGTATGCATTTTTAAAAAGAACGTTGCTTATTGAATTTCAAAAATAATAAATACTTGAAGGAGAAAATGGAGAAAAGTCAGAAAATACACAAATGTACAGCATAGGCGTACATTTGTGTATTTTCTGTCGGCCTCAAATCCCCAGCCACCCTACCCTGAAGATAATTGTTAACCATTCAGAGAATTTCATTCCTGATTTTCCTGTTTAAGATCAGTTACACATTCTAACTCACCTGTATTATCCTCAAGGAGATGCTGAGACCTTCCTCATTTAAATGCCCCACATAGCTTGGCCTGACTTCACAGGTAAACATTCTAAGCAGAGTGGAACGTGGCAGATTGCCCAAGACAGAGACAGCAGGTTTGGGCTGATCACAAGCCATGTGCCGAGGTTGCGGAGGTGGTTCTGAATCGGAATTACCACCTCCACTATGGTCTGCAACTTAAAATTAATTTTTGGGTCCCACCTTCTGTAGGTAGCTTCAGATTCATGTCTGGCCGGGCCATTCCTGTGTGTGTGCATGGGTTTGTGTATCTTCTCTCCCTTGTAAGTGACTGGCACAGCTGACTCCCTGCAATGTTTGGTCAGCTCAGGATTCCGCCCCCTTAGCCCCTGGTGAGCGTTTGAGCCAAGTGAGGGCGGCAAATGAGATACCCTGCCCGCCCAGAATGAAAGCTGCGCTTTGGGCCTTGTTTTTCCAAGGCATTCATAGTTAATGGTAAGGACATTGATTCTGTTAGAATTCAGCTGGGGAGGGCTTGGGGTTTTAGGACCCACCCCAGCCACACCTAATCAACAGGCTGCCTAATTTAAAACATTGCTTCTGTGTAACTAAGCTTCAGGACGCATCCTCCCATAGTGTCCTCTATGAGTCTGTCATTCTAACCAGACTTTAAGCCCTTCTTACACGGATCGGTCCTGTAGCTGGATCCCCGGAGACTTCCTGACACTTTTGAGGATCCCTGAGCTCTGCTTGTAAGGTGTTTTTTTTTTATAACTTTTAAGGCCCATTACTCCTCTGGCAGTGATTCCATAGAGAAATGAATAGTTTTTGTTTAAACAAGTGTTTGGGGATCAGCTTAACTTTTATTATATTTACTGTCTTATATATTAATGGTTATTGGAACCTCATTTTCGAATTTATGGTGCTCTTCACGTCTCATACTTTCCTGCCTGACATTCCAGACATTTCCTTGCTCTTTGGCTATCAGCAGAGATATGGACAAGTCCAGAAGTTTTCTGGATTTTGGTTCTCTGGACCATATGTTTGCAGAGTCAACTTGTTAAAAACTTTCTACTTATAAAAAATGTGTGCTGGAAAAGGATGCAACCTTGCCTAAATGCAGTTTAAGAATGATAGGTGAATTTCAGCAAACTTTTTTACTTTCTTCAGCGTATCATTTTTTCTTTAGAGTTTATTATTTGGGTAATTAAAAGTTAATAAATTATGCCACAGACCAGAGACCTGGGTTTGATTCCCGGACCCTGCCCATGCCAAAAAAAAAAAAAAAAGAAAGAAAGAAAGAAAAAAAGTTAATAAATTAAAATTTCCTTGATTTCTAACTAGATGTCAGGAGGGATCTTCTCCTTTGATTTCCCAAATTGTCCTGTTCTTAAGAACGCATCTCTTTTTAGAGTTTCTTAAATGTTTTGGAAATCTCATATGAAATTGTTGTAGCTTGATCTCTAACTAGCAACTTTGTGGGCTTCAGGTGAGAGCCACTTTGGAAAAAGTACGGAAGAGAATGTGTGGAGACTATGATGAAATGAGACAGAAGATTCGACAGCTCACCCAGGAACTATCGGTGAGTCCATTTCTCAGGCTCTTGGAAGATGGAGGGATGGTGGAGCTCAGAAATTCCTCTCAGGGGCTAGTACCTGAAAAAATTGAGTATATAATACTTTTTATGAATAGATGCATATTTTAAATGAACTGAGAGAACTTTTTCATGGAACAAAGTTTAAAGGAAAATTTTTGTTGACAAGAATAATCTCCTTGATGGTAATTCATATTTTAAAACTTTAGTGTATGTGTGAGGCAAGCAAAAAATGTTTATTTGGTGCAAAATTTATAGTTTGACTAGTACATTTCCTAGTATAACTTATGTGGACAGCTTAATCGAGTACCATAGTACTTGGGACCTTGCGTAGGGCATGAGATTTTGTAGGTTTGTCCATAGTGATGCCCAGATAAATCCCAGAGCGATTTGAACAGTGACTAGGGAAGTATTTGCAGAGTCCCCTTGTAGGAATGGTGAGAAAGGGGGAAAATTCAACTTCCCCAAGTGGAGAATTCTTGATATTCTCACAGGCAGTAGGGACAGCCAAAGGAATAGGCTGAGCCTCCAGTCTTGGGGTTTGTTCATATGAAACTTAATCCTGCAAAGGATAGGCTAAGCCTACTTTAAGTTAGGCCTAAGAGTCACCCCCAAGAGAGCCTCTTCTGTTGCTCAGATGTGACTTCTCTCTCTCAGCCAACACAACAAGCAAACTCACTGCCCTCCCCCTCAGTACATGGGACATGACTCCCAGGGGTGTGGACCTTCCTGGCAACATGGGATGGAAATCCTAGAATGAACTGGAACTTAGCATGAAGGGATTGAGAAAATCTTCTCAACCGAAAGGGGGAAGAGCAAGATGAGACAAAATAAGGTGTCAATGGCTGAGAGATTCCAAACAGAGTCGAGAGGTTATCTTGGAGGTTATTCTTAACACATTAAATAGATATCATGTGTTTAGCTAAGGTATAATGGAGAGGCTGGAGGGAACTGCCTGAAAATGTGGAGCTGTGCTCTGGTGGCCATGCTTCTTGAAGATAATTGTATGATGACATGGCTGTCGCAGTGTGACTGTGTGGTTGTGAGAGCCTTGTGTCTGATGCTCCTTTTGTCTACCTTATTGATGGACAAGTAAAACATATGGATTAAAAATAAATAAATAATGGGGGAACAAATGTTGAAATAAATTTAGTAGATTGAAATGCTGGTGATTGGTGAAGGGGAGGGGTAAGGGGTGTGGAACGTATGATTTTTTTCTATTTTCTTTTTATTGCTTTTTCTGAATTGATGCAGATGTTCTAAGAAATGATCATGATGATGAATATATGACTGTGTGATGATAGTGTGAGTTATTGATTATAGAACAAGAATGGAATGATCATATGATAAGAATGTTTGTGTTTGTATATGGTTTTGTATCATAAATAAAAAATAAATTAATTAAAAAAAAAAAAAGAAGAATCTCTTTTACATTGCAAGCGCTCTCACCCAAGTCAGGAACAAGACAAGGGAGCCAACTCTCATCATTATTGTTTAACATTGCACCTGGGGTACTAGCCAGTGCACTTAAATTTAGAGATATAAAAACCGGGCAGGTAGATGTAAAACTGTCACTATTTACGAATGATGTATCTGGAAAGCCGAAGTGAACCGATGGGAAGAAAACTACTGTAAGCAATAAAATAATTTGGTAAGGTAGCAGGTTATAAAATTAGTAGATAGAAGTACAGAAGTGTCAATATACCAAAAAAAAAAAACCAAAAACCAAAAAACAAAAGCCCCAAACAGGTAGAAGAAATAACAGCAACAAAAAAATATCAGACACCTAGGAGTAAACTTTGGCAAGCAGAAAGACATATCATGTGCTTAGAAAAGAAGGGTCAACATTATAAGATGTTAACACACTTCAGATTATTATACAAATTTAGTGTGTTTTCGTTTTTTAGAAATGAACAAAGTGATTCTAAGATTTGTATAGAAAAATCTATGAAAGTATGACAATTTTGAAAAATTATGAGAAACCGTGGAAAAAAGAACAATGACATGGGGACCAATCCTATAAAATTTTAAAACAGAATTTTATACTCAGAAATTGAAACAGTATAGTGCTAGCACACGAGTAGACAGATATCAATGAAAAAAAGTCCAGGAATTTACACTAATATATGACAAATGTAGTATTTCAAATAAAGGGAAGAAAATGGACTAGTCAGTATATGTTGGTGAGAAACTAGTTTTATGCCTGGATATATTCCAAATGGATTAAAGATTCAAATGCTAAACAATAAAACTTAAATGTACCAAGGTACAGTATGAGTGAATTCTTTATAACCTTAGAATGCGGGTGGGGAGGGGAAAGTCTTTCTCACCGTGAGATAGAATCCAGTAACCACAAAAGAAAAGCTTAATAATGTTGACTACACTGAAATGAAACACTTCTTCAAGGCAAAACGTCAAAGTCAAATGGACAAACTGGGAAAAAGTATTTACCCTTCACATTATAGACCACAGGCTGATTTTCTGAATATTTAAAGATATTCTATAAATCAAGAAGAAAAAGGTCACAACGTATAAAAAAAAATAGACAACTATTTTAGCAGATAACCTATAGCACAGGAAGGATAGTGAGCTCTAAATGTATAAGACACTTACCTTCACTCACAACTCGAGAAATGTGCAGATTAAACCTATCCTGAGATACTATTTTTATTAGACAGACAAAACTCTAAGAGTGGGACATGACACTGCATTGGCAGTGCTGTGGAGAAGCAGGCAACTGGTGGGAGTATAAAGTTTTATTATTCTTAGGGAGGGCAGTTTGGCAATATCTGTAACTACAAAGGCATATATTTTTGACCCAGCAATTCTATTCCTAAGAATTTATTCTACAGATAAACTCTGACACATGAAATGACATATTTATGAACCTATGTATTGCAGTATTATTTTTAAGAGTAAAAGATTGGTAACCTAAATGTCCATGAGAAAGGGGCAAGTCAAATAAATTATGTAATATGTCTACAATGGAATATCTGCAATTTCTAAGAGTGAGAGAGTGCGCTAAGCTCTTTAGAAAGGCCATGGAGAGATTTCCAAGATATGTAATTGATGGTGAAGAAGGCAGGATGCAGGAATATGTGCACTGAGTGCTATTATTCATTTTAAAGCAAGAAGGGAAAATAAATACATCTAAATTGTCTTGTATATGCATAAAAAGTTACTGGATGGATACTCAAGAAAGCAGGAAGCAGTGGTCTCTAGTTGTGGGGTGGCATGGTGTTAACTGAGCAGATGGGACAGGAGTGAAAGGGAGTTTTTTTTTACTGTGTATATCTTGCAGTTTTTAAATATTTGAAGCATGTGAATGCATTGCTTACAAATTTTTAAGTAATTTCTTCTGTAAGCCAATGCCTCTGGGGGGGGATTTTTTTTTTTTTTTTTGTACTTGTTCTTCATAATCTCAAAGCTAAAATCCATGATTATGTGCACATGCCTTCTGTAAGAGTTAATATCTGCAGGAAAAAAAGAGCAGTTACAACAGAGGTGCCTGAGAGTTTAATTTATGACCAGGCCATGAGATTTTCTGCTTAAGTAACACCTGATGCATTGATTATAGGGGTGAGAGGATGTAATCACACCCACCTAATCTCTTTCTCACTGGCAGGTAGGCAGACTTGTGAAATTCTCCCATATTTATGATAGGCTCCAAGGACTGTAAGCAAAGCAGTAGATTTATAATGGATGCATAAACAAGGCCCAGCCTCTTACCGTCCCCATGTTCTTGCACAACCTCATTTTCTCAGGCAAGAGCCATCATTGAAATCCCATCTCTCGCTACGTCTCTCCTTCCTCCAGACTACCATATATACTGCAGCCAGATTAAGATTGCTAAAGTACTGCTTTTATACAGACATGCCTGAACAAGAATGTACCGTGCATTCCTGGCCCTGGCCCACTGCTTCAGCTCTCTCTCCCACCTCTCCCCAGACAGTACCTCTGGTTTCATTGTGCCAGGTTGCTTCCTGTGGCTCCCACAGGCCACACAGAGGTCCACCCCTGAGCCCTTGGAACGCTTGCTCCTTGTTCTCCTACCTCCCTGCACGTCTACAGCCAGCCCTCTCTAGGTTGAGCTCAAGACTGGCCTCTGATGAAACACTCGCCATCTCTTCCAGGCTTCAGGGGTGGTAGTGTCAGCATCACACAGTTTCGTATTTTAGCACTTGTTCCTATAATATCTTGTGGCTGCCAGTCTTGTGAGTAAGCTTGGGCCATATGGATACTTCTTTTGTGAAAGTGTCCAAGAAAGTGTTGTATTCAGTGGTTGACACACCAGTTGGCTATCCCTGCTGTGGGCTGTCACCAACCATGGCCAGTAGGTGTTGAGGGTGCTACACCTGTATGGTACGTTTGCCAAATCTCAGATTTGCTTTGCTGATTTTATTTTCTTATTATATGATCACTGTTTTGCTAATTACCTTTTCCTTCGCCAAGAAGGAGATAAAGGTTGAACAACTCACATGAAAATGATGATGCCGGTGGCCACCATATTGATCTCCACTAAGTACTAGACACAATATACTAGACAGTGCTGCTCAGTATTTTATATGTTCACTTACTTCATTTTAATTTTTCAGATGAAATCGAAACTCTGAACAGGTATGCAATTTGTTTAGGGTCCCGCAGCTAATAAATGATGATGCTAGGCTTCAAAACCCTGTGCTCCTAGTCATCATCGAAACTTACCCATTGGGTGCTGTCTGTTCACATCCACAGAATGATTTGGCAAAGATACTCTCCCCCAGTTTCATTTCCTTATAACTGTTTCCACTGCTTATTCTTTTATCAGTCACTTCCTCAGCATTAGTTGTATCTCTTAGATTAGCAAATACTGATGAAGGGCTGTCAAAAGAGTTCAAGAACAGATCAAAGTAAACAGATCATGATAAACAGATCATGCTATCTTTAAGTCAGTTGACAACCCAAACCATTGACTTCTGTGTTCTCAAACATATTAAACACACACACCCAACAAGGACAATTAGCAGTAATTAAAAGACAGAACAACCCTTGAGAAGTGGGTGAGCTCAAAGTATATCCTTTCTATGGTGAGGAGGAAGAGAGAGATAGCAGTAGGGTTCTTCCAACTGGGTTCTGGCTCTAGGTGCGCCCCTTCTGAACTGTTTGACTGTGGGCTCTTAACCTGTCTGATTCTGTGTCCCCTTTGGCAAAGGAGAATGTTGTGGCTACTGCACAGTTATGTGGCTAAATGAGGCTCTTTGGATAAAGGTGAAGTGCTATCTACAGCAAAGCTTGTTGTTTTCCTAGTCTCTGGTTCATGTAGATAATAACTTTTTAATTTAAAGCTCTATTTGAAATATTGTTGAAGTGGACATGACTGCTCTCAGAGAGAAGTTCTAACCTAACTGAAGATTGTTATGAGTGTATCTGGATTGGCTTTGAATAACTGTCTCCTCAATCTTTTCAGGTTTCACATGCTCAGCAGGACTATCTGGAGAATCACATCCAAACACAGTCATCGGCTCTGGACAGTTTTAATTCCATGAACTCATCCTTGGCATCGGACTCCCTTGGCCTGCAGGTATTCAGCCTTTCATTGTTAGACAGGGTTCCCCTCTGTTACAGTGAAATCAGGCTTCATCAAGGGCAGGCCCTGCTCCTTTACAGAAAAGTAAGTCAGAGAATATCCTCAGGTCGTTATTCAGAATTCTTAAGCATAGCCACACAAAAGACTGTGTCAGGGAGACAGTGAAAGAGTTGAAGGAAGAGTTTCCAAGCTGAGACTCGAAACCTTTGAATTGCAGTTGTTTCTGCCCTTACTATAATGAGGTTTTAGATCTCACGTTCAGTGCTAGAGATGCCACTTGATCTACAAGATACCTAAATGGTGATAAGTGTCAATGCCTGTCACAGCTCACCAGCCCCTTTCTCACTGTAGCCCAGTGTTACAGAAGTTCTGCCTAATTACAGAAAAGACCGACTTAACCAAAGACAATCTGAACTCAGTCTTGGTAAGAAACTCCCAAAGCCCTTCAAGTACTTTTTCTGAGTTTAGAAATTATTTTGCATTGACAAGAATCATGTGTATTCCAAAGAATGTCTTATATTACCAGATGAGGAGACAGAAAGATCTTGTGTCTTAAATTTGTGACAGTGTGTTGTCAACCCACTACAAGGGCATTATTCTCTGGATAAATTGGATTTGCTAAGAGTTAACCACTCAAAAGCATTCTTACCCTTCTAACTGAGCCTGCCGCCTAACATGCAAACTAACTTGGAAATGTTCAGAACAAAATGTTATATTCACCTGAAATAGCTTCTCTTGGCCTTCGCTCCCAAATATGTGAACAATTGTTTCTGACCCTCCTCCAACTTTGTTATTTGGCCCTTATCTTTTTACCCTCCTTTTCAAAGTTCCACAAGCAATTTCAAGTCCTTTCTGGTCTAATGTAAATAATTTATTCAATAAGCAAACAAATATTCATGCTGAGATTAGCTCCTTCCCCTGGAACTTGGTATTCTCTAATAACGGTGATATGGCAGAAGTGCCAAAAACAAAGCCAGGCCATCGTCCAGCAGTAGGACTGGGTGGGCCTCGGTCTGGGTTTGTCCGAGAGGCCCACCCCTTTCCTGGCTCTCCTTAGCGGGTGCCAGTTTTCCCCTGGTGTCAGGGCAAGCCCTGGTCCTTTCAGTAGCTTTTTTTTCTTTTCCTCCTGCCATTAGCAGGGCTCTCCAGGGCTTCCTTTCCTTTCCTCTCGGGCATCTTGTCATTCCCAGCCAACTGGAAAGTGCTTTATCTCTCCTGAGTTGGGTCTTGGTATCTGTACTGAATTTATGATTTTCCTTCTCCATTATATTTCTGATTTACCATCCAGCTGACATTCAAGATGTGTCTTAAATTAGAACAGGGTCAACCATGAGATACCCCAATCCAGGTATCTTGACCACCTCTTAGTTATCATCCAGTATGTTAGTCCCATGAGTCTTATAACTAAAAGATTCAACCATTGTTTTTGTTTTATTTAAAAATGATGTCAACTGATAGCTGCAAAACTCAACCAAGTCTAAAGGTAATTGGTTTGTATGTATGCCGGGTCCCAACCTCTTTCATTGCCCACTGTAGTCTAGACCTTTGGTTTGATTTGAAAGAATACTAGAGCTAGAAAGAAGTGTTGAAATGTCCCATTCCAACCCCATTGTTTTACAGATAAAGAATCAGGTCATCTGAGAGAAATGACTTGAATAGGCATCTAGTTAGTTATAGAGCCAGGATGAGAAAAACCCTGCTCTCTTGATCCAGATTATAGATTCATGAACAAAAGAGTAAAGCTGTTGGGGTTTGGAGCAGGGGTGGCTGGGCTGTGTGTTTTCTAAGGACCTTGCATCTGAAATGGTCTGTGATTCCATGCTTCCAAACAGCAGAAGTATTTCCTTTAATATCTATTTACCACCATCCTTTTCCTTGATTCAAGTAGGTTGAGGAATGAGAGACTTATTATTGTCCAAAGTGAAGACAAAGGAGTTGGGGAAGCTTCAGAGACTAATCATCTACAGAGAGGACAACTGTGTTAGAGATTGTGCCCAACCCCAGGGCTTTCAGATCTTCTTATTTGAAATAGATGACTGGGGAGGTGGTAGAAGATGCCCATAACTCAATGTCCAGGGGTGGGCATTCTGGGGTCTATGGAAGCCATTTCTCTGTAAAGAGAGCCAAGCAGATAGGAACTGAAGCAGTAAATAGCAACAGTATGAATTTAAACATTCTTGCTTCTGTGGGTGTCCAGGAGCAGTAACCAACACGCTTTTATCAGATACTTGTCACCAAACTCTACTCCCTGGTGCTCCTGTCTCACCACCCTTCTCTGCCCAAGGGAGGAAGGTGACGTATTTGCAGGCGTTGCAGTAACCTCCGCCGTGTTCTCCATATCCACCAGGCAGTCCAGAAGTACAGAAGTGACAGCCCCTTTAGGAAATAAAAGGAATATCTCCATTCTGTAAAACTCATATTGTTTTTCTAGTTTCATTATGGGAATTTAAAAAATATAGCAGAAACAATTATTTGGACTTTGATATCTTTCCTCCTACTCTTTTTTTCCCTGTGCATAAACACGTATTTGAATAAATGCTTATATGTGTTTTTCAAAATAAGGTTGTACTATATTTAAGTATTAGCAAACCCATCTTTTTAAATGTGAAATGATATATTATGAAAAGTTTTTCCATGGAAAGATTCTGTGTTCGTCCATTTCCATCCATCCTAAGTGGGGCAAGCGGAGTTGACCGCAGCCTTGGGGAGCTGTGGGGGAGGCCGTCTGGTCCACCTGGTGGCAGGGCCTCTCAGTTCCTTAAACCAGGGTCCCCAGCGGGCAGCGGCTGCAGCTGGCCTCTGCCTCATGGCGAGTGACAAAAGGGATGCCCCGGCCCATAACTTTGGCTGTGTCTTCTCACACCATTAGGTCTCTGTTATTGTTGTTTTTTTTTTAAATCTTGACAGAAAACCCTTGTGGATGTTACTTTGGAAAACAGCAACATTAAGGACCAAATCAGGAATTTGCAGCGGACGTACGAAGCGTCCGTGGACAAGCTGCGGGAGAAGCAGAGGCAGTTAGAGGATGCGCAAGTTGAAAACCAGCTGCTAAAATTGAAGGTGAAGTATATGAGCCCCGATTTCCTGTTAATCTTTCTCTTCTTTTCTTCTCCTTTCTCTCCTCCCGACCTCCACTCTTTCATTTCCCTTTTCCTTCTTCCTCTGGATTTTCTCATCTTTTTTTTTTTTTTTAATGATAGAATGGAAACCTTTATTTTTCCTGTGAGTCTCCATAATAGTCTAATTTCCTTCATACACAGCAAATGTATATGTGTCTGTGTGTTTATGTATAGTTTCTTACCCTTTTTGAGGTCACTTAAGAGGTTCCCTGTTCGCCGTGTCACCGTTTTTGGTCCGATGTGGGTGTCCCGTGAACACTGCCCTGGGACACTCCTTCATTGGCGCCCTTGGCCGCAGGGGCTGCTTGGTCACCGCGGCAGTGCTGTTACGTTGCAGAAAAGGCGCTTGGGACACTCACAGGTCTGAAAGCAGATGCTCTGGAGATCTCTCCCTTAGCTGCCTAGGCTTTCTCTGAGGTCCTGCGGCCTTTCTGTCTGGCTCACTTGCACTTGGGCTCTGGCCCCCTTCTCAGGAAGAAAAGCCATGGTGGCTAAGGGCCCTTGGAGACATCCCTCTTGCCTAACAGGGTGGGCTGTTTCCCAGCTGGTTGCCTCCTACCCGGGAGGTGTGAGTACCTTCCCCAGATTTGAAACATGGATAGATTTCCTACTCAGTGGCAGGAACAGACCCATGAATGGCTCATGGAGGGCATTCAAAAAACCGTGTCACGAATGAATTCTTTTTCATTGAAGTTTGGTTTTCAGATTGTGTTCAGCACAGCCTTAGGGTATCCTAGAAGAGGGCGCCTTGAGGGTCGTGTGTCCTTATAATTGATTTGCCCGAACTGGAAAGACATTTGGGAGTAAAAGGTGGTACTGCTGGTGACTTAGTGGAGGAAACAGCCTGCGACATGCGGTCCCCCTACCCTCTGAGCTGCCTCGGGGACAGGCAAGGTGGAGAGCCTCTGTCCGTGCCTGGCTCCCACGGGGTCAGGCGGTACACACTTCACTTGGCCGGAGAGGGGTAGAGAAGATGGGCTCCTCTGCTTCCACTTTAAACAGGGCAGCTCCTCCTTTTACTGCTTCATGTTTCATGGTTCTAAGTAAATTACTTTAATAAAAAGGGTTCTGTTGACAAAGAAAGGCTGAAATCACTGTTTTAAGTCTTTTCTTCAGCTTAGGAGTTTTATCCTTTTTCATTCCACAAGTATTCATCGTGTGTCTTCTGCACACTTCTATCTTGTGTGTTCCTGTTTGCTCCGGGCGCAGTGTGATGGCAGGCATCTGGGGACATCACTGGGCTGTTTAGTGGTCTGACTTCCTCCGGAGAGTCCAAGCCTTGCCCATAGTGGTCTGTTTTAGGGACTAATGCTTGTTTTCATCCTGAGCAGCAGAATTAAAGAGGGAAAACTCCTTTTTTTAAAATTTTTTATTAATTAAAAAAAACTACAAGAAACACAAACATTCCCAACACATATACTCAGCAATTCACAATATCATCACATAGTTGCATATTCATCATCATGATCATTTCCCAGAACATTAGCATCAATTCAGAAAAAGAAATAAAAAGACAACAGAAAAATATAACAAACAGAAAAAAAAA
>PVIY010023874.1:9462-38899 GCA_004026745.1 Myrmecophaga tridactyla | reverse complement strand
AGAAAAAGAAAAAAAATTCATACATACCATACCCGTTACCCCTTCTTTTCATTGATCACTAGCATTTCAATCTACTAAATTTATTTTAACATTTGTTCCCCCTATTATTTACT
This sequence comes from Myrmecophaga tridactyla, assembly GCA_004026745.1. Lineage (NCBI taxonomy): Eukaryota > Metazoa > Chordata > Mammalia > Pilosa > Myrmecophagidae > Myrmecophaga > Myrmecophaga tridactyla. The sequence goes on along the minus strand of PVIY010023874.1, from coordinate 38,786 downwards.
TTTATTCCATATGTTTTACACACAGTCACATTGTGAAAGCTATATCATTATTCAATCATCATCAAGAAACATGGCTACTGAAACACAGCTCTCCATTTTCAGGCAGTTCCCTCCAGCCTCTCCATTACATCTTGGATAACAAGTGATATCTACTTAATGCGTAAGAATAACCTCCAGGATAACCTCTTGACTCTGTTTGGAATCTCTCAGCAATTGACAAAAAGTTGGGAACTTTGATGAAGGTTTAGGTGAATTCCCCAGGAGAACCTGGCTAGGTGAAGTAGAAATAGAAATTCTCCTCTCTGTACTGCTGAAGTCATCAGTTCTCCCTTTAAGACTTTTAACGGCTTGGATGAGACTCCTCTGATTGCTGAAGGCCTTCTCCTTTGTTGACTGTACAAGCAATTAACTATAGATGCAGTTAACTGATATTTAAATCCACAAAATACCTTCACAGGAACTATCAGGCCAGTGGTGGCTTGACCAAACAGTGACAACATGACCCAGTCAAGGGGTGAACTTAACCATCTAATCTTGCTTTGTGCTCACATAAAATACCCTTTGGAATGTAGTGATCATGCTGTGAGAGGGGTGGCTTTGGCCCCTCCATCCCTGCCTCTCCTGCTCAGGGAAATTCCATACTCCCAGGACTCAGGAATACCAATCTGGGAGTGGAACATGTGCAGAGTGTGTCCTGGGGGCCCTGAGAACACTCCCTGGCCAGCTTTCTTAGCCATCAGAGTCAAGACTGAGCCTTATTTGTAGAGCTTGTCATTGTTTGCAAATGGATTCACTCTCATATTTCTTTGTTATTGACTTCAAGATGTACTGCGCTGTTGTCAGAAGGTAAAAAGTTTTGGGGGGTGGGGTGGGGGGATTTGAATAGGGTAATTTGTGGCCAAACATAGAACTTCTTAGAGCATTTAGAAGTTACAGAGTTTTCTTCCTTATTCTTCGCCCCAACAGTACCATCCCTAACCCTGGGGACACCTGTTTGGCTGTGACATGTGTGTCATTTTACATTTCTATTGGACAATGATGGTGGAGGACCCCAGAAAAGACCCTGTTCTTAAAGCTAATCCATTCCCGTGGGTTTAGACCTATGGTGAGTGGGACCTTTTGATTAGGTTATTTTAGTTAAGGCATGCCCCAGGTAGGCATTAATCCTCTTACTGGAGCCCTTTATAAGGGGGATGAAATTCAGAAAAATACAGAGAAAGACACAGAAGCTCAGAGAGAAAGCCACAGATGGAACAGCCAAAAGCTAAAAGCAAAGAAACACAGGAGAGAAGGGAGACACCAGCAGATGCCACCATGTGCCTTGCCACGTGACAGAGGAGTACCAGATCACTGGCAGCCAGTCTTTGGGGAGAAGGCATCTCCTGTTGATGTCTTGATTTGAATATCTTCACAGATGCAGGACTATAAGCTTGTAAACTGATGACTTCCCATTGTCAAAAGCCAACCCATTTCTATTATATTGCATTTCAGCAGCTTGAGCAAACTAAAACAGACCAAGGCACCTGACATACATCTTAGAAGAGCTTCCACCCAGGAACTTACCTGGAGCATCCAAGGCACTTTTCATACATCTTAGAAGGGTTTCCACCCAGGCCTTCAGAGGTGCAAACTTCGGAACTGGTAAATGTGGTGAGGCCCTGCCACCTCCTGGCCACAATGAATATTGCAGTCTGCCTTCTGTCCTGCAAATATTCAATGAATAAGCATGATGGGTTGGCAATGGGCTCAATGCAGGGCGTGGGTGGTGAGTGGTGGGTAGTGGGTGGGATGCAGAATTGAGACCAAACTCTCATAGAACACATGTAGATGGGGTGCGTGAGTGGGGTTGTGCACAGAAAATAAGCAATTGCACCAGCAAATATATAATAAGAAACAAAGCAGAAGAGTAAGGGAACAGAAAGACAGAAAAACAGGTGTAGTCTTAGCCATGGATGTCCGAGAAGTATTTGACATTTGAGCAGTGACATGAAGATAGTAAGGGAGTAAGTCATAAATGAGCTTCAGATGGCGGGACCGAGAGATGGGCAGATAAGCTGTAAGAAGGAATCTGGATTTTCGTTCCCGTGCAATGGAAATCCACTGAGGAGCCTTGAGTTGGGAAGATGTTTGCATTCAGAAGCTCTCTCTCTCTAGCTGCTCTATGGAGAAAGGGTGGCACGGGGATATACATGGAAGTGGGAAAGCAGGGGTCTATTACAATTGCCAGGTGAGAGAGGATGGTGGTTTGATTAGGTGATGGCTGTGCAGGTAGGGATAAGGGATGCATTTTGGACATATCCAGGAGGGGGCGCTAGTCAGAGCTGATGATGGGTTGGATATAGGAAATGAGGGTCTGGGAAGAATCAAGAACACTTCCTCTTTGGCTGGCTTAAGCATCCGTGGATGGTGCCCCAACACTGAAGAGGTGAAGACTCCATGGGAAACACTCAGGGGATGGGAGGCAGAGCAAGGCTCACCCAAGGTCATGGGGGATGTATCTGCTTCACAGTGAATGTTAAACCTCCAACTGGGGACAACAGGCAGCAGGTTGGGACATCAAGTAGGCAGTTTAATATATGAAGTTGGGGGTGAAGGATATAAATGTGAGACTTGGGGCAGGGTAATGTAAGTAAAAGAGAGGATGGAGTTGTAGAAGCAAAGAGGGCTAAGACATAGCCCTGGGACATCCAGAAAAGAGATGGAATTGGAGCAGCCTGTGACATAAGACGGACCAGAATCCTAGAGAAGATGGTGTTTCAAGGAGATGGTGTCATTGTGTAAGAGCATGCTGAGAACCAAAAAGGGACCACAGGAATTTATTGGCTCATGGTTTCAGAGGCTTGAAGGCTTGCCTCCTCCCTGGTCAGTATCTTCTTGTTGGCCAGTGATCTTTGGGGATCCTTGGGTTTTCCATCACATGGTGATGCACATAGCAGCATCTTCTCCTTTTTCTTTTAGGTTCCATTGACCTCTTGCTTCTGGCTGCTCCCCGTGGCTTCTCTTCCTGTGTCCAATTCCTTTGCTTATAAGGATTTCAGCCATATTGAGCTAAAGTCCTCCCTCACTCAGTCTGGAGCCCCCGGTACTAATAATATCTGCAAATGTTCTATTTATAAATGGGTTCATATCACAGGACCAGGGGTTGGGACCTGAATGTGCTTTCTGTGAGGGACGTGATTCAATCCCCAACATTGTTCTGTACAACACATTTTAATGCTTTAACAAAAGGGGTAATTTTCTAAGAAAAAAACTTTACTAAATCTGACCACAGAGGACATAGAAAACCTAGACAGTCCAATTAGCATAAAAGTAATAGAGGTGTCAAACAGCTAAACCCAAATAAAGCACCAAGCCAGCTTGGATTTGCCAATAACTTAACCAAACTGAACTTTAAAACAAAGATCATTTCAGGGCTAATTAAACTGAAAGGAAAAAAAGGAGGGGAGGGGATTGTTCTCTTGCTCCAGACTGGTGGTTCTTAAAATTGAGTGTGTGCAAATGAAATTAGAAAGAAAGATAGATGAAAAAGACTGAGATGGTATAATCTAGGAATGCCTAGAGTGTATAATGATAGTGACTAAATGTATAAATTAAAAAAATGCTTTTGCATGAGGAAGAACAAAGGAATGTCATTACTGCAGGGTGATGAAAATAGATGGTAATTAATATTTTAAATTTTCAACTTATGTGTGAGACTAAAGCAAAAAAATGTTTATTTGGTACAAAATTTATATTTTGACTAGTGCATTTCCTAATATAACTTATGTAGACAGCTGAATTGAACACCATAAGTACATGGAACCTTGAGAAAATGAGATTTTGTTGGTTTGTCCAGAGTGATGTCCTGATAAATCCCAGAGTGATTTGAACAGTGAATAAAAAAGTATTTGCAAAGTCTCCTTCAGGGAATGGTGAGAAAGGGGGAAAATTCAACTCCCCCAGTTGAATTCTTGATATTCTCACAAGCAGTGCGGACAACCAAAGCTATAAGCTGAGCCCCCAATCTTGGGGTTTTTCATATGAAACTTAACCCCACAAAGGATAGGTCAAGCCTACTTAAAATTAGGCCTAAGTGTCACCCCCGAGAGAGCCTCTTTTGTTGCTCAGATGTGGCCTCTCTCTCCAGCCAACAGCAAACTCACCACCCTCCCCCTGTTTACGTGGGGCATGACTCCCAGGGGTGTAGACCTTCCTGGCAACGTGGGTCAGAAATCCTAGAATGAGCTGAGACTCAGCAACAAGGGATTGAGAAAACCTTCTCTACCAAAAGGGGGAAGAGCAAAATGAGACAAAATAAAGTGGCAACGGCTGAGAGATTCCAAACAGAGCCGAGAGGTTATCCTGGAGGTTATTCTTATGCCTTAAGTAGATATCACCTTGTTATTCAAGATGTAGTGGAGAAGCTGGAGGGAACTGCCTGAAAATATAGAGCTGTGTTCCAGTAGCCATGTTTCTTGAAGATGATTGTATAATGATAAAGCTTTCACAATGTGACTGTGTGTGATTGTGAAAACCTTGTGTCTGATGCTCCTTTTATCTACCTTATCAGCAGACGAGTAAAACATATGGAATAAAAATAATAGGGGGAACAAATGTTAAAATAAATTTAGTTTGAAATGCTAGTGATCAATGAAAGGGAGGGGCAAGGGGTATGGTATGCATGAATTTTTTTCTGTTTCCTTTTTATTTCTTTTTCTAAATAGATTCAAATGCTCCAAGAAATGATGATGATGATGAATATGCAACTATGTGATGATATTGCGAATTACTGATTATATATGTAGCACCGAATGATCAAAAGTTAAGAATGTTTGCGTTTGTTTGGTGTTTTTTGGTATTTTAAGAAAAACTTAAAAATTAATAAAAAAAATTGAGTGTGCATTACAGAAGCTAGAGATGGTGTGCTGGTTTGAAATGATGTATGTACCCTAGAAAAGCCATGTTTTAATCCTAATCCCATTTTGTAAAGGCAGCCGTTTCTTCTAATCCCTGTTCAGTATTGTTTGAAACCGTAATTCGATCATCTCCCTAGAGTCGTGATTTAGTCAAGAGTAGTTGTTAAACTGGGTTAGGTAGCGACATGTCTCCACCCATCTGGGTGGGTCTTGATTAGTTTCTGAAGTCCTATAAAAGAGGAAACATTTTGGAGAATGAGAGATTCAGAGAGAGCAGAGCAGAATGACATAGCCAGGAGAAGCAGAGTCCACCAGCCAGCGACCTTTGGAGATGAAGAAGGAAAATGCCTCCCAGGTTGCTTCATGAACTAGGAAGCCAGGAGAAGCAGCTAGCAGATGACACCGTGTTCACCATGTGCCCCTCCAGATGAGAGAAACTCTGACTGTGTTCACCATGTGCCCTTCCACTTGTGAGAGAAACCGTGAACTTCATTGGCCTTCTTGAACCAAGGTATCTTTCCCTAGGTGCCTTAGATTGGACATTTCTATAGACTTGCTTTAATTGGGACATTTTCTCGGCCTTAGAACTGTAAACTAGCAACTTAATAAATTCCCCTTTATAAAAGTCATTCTGTTTTTGGCATATTGCATTCCGGCAGCAGCAAACTAGAACAGATGAGTAAAGTGTTAGCTAATGAGGCTGAAAAATGTAAGGGAACAGATAGAATTGAAGGCAGTTCATTAGGGGGTCTATAAGTAATACTGCCATATTGAGGGTAAACTTGATTGAAAGGGGTTGTATAGAGCCATGTATTTCACTGATTAACTCTATAAATATAAATAAGTTCTTGCATGAACTATCTCAAAGGTATCTCAATAAAAAAATATTTTTAAAAAGAGTAGTTGGCCACTTATCTACCATAACTGCCAAAGTAGCTTCCTTGAAATATTAACAATAACTATGTGTTCTGCATTTTTGCTGCATATGGAAAGCCCATAAAGGACAGACCCCACTAAACTTTGAAGTCCTAGAGTTGGGAGGCCAACTTCACACTAGAAAGAGAGCATTCCAGACAATGAGTGAAGTCACAAAGACAAGGAGGCTGGAAAGTGCAAGACCCTTTCCAGACATGGTGGGGCATCTAGTACTGACAAACCCTGGCAAGGTGGATGAGAAGCTCTTGTACCAATAAAAGAATGCCATTCTAGGTTTTTAAGCTTGATCAGGAGCAAATGTAAATGCAAATAGTTTTAGCCTTCTAGTGGGTCTGGGTGGTAACTTCAAGGTACTACAGGGGAGATAGGAGAGGGAGGGCAACCCTGCTGGTTTGTTCCTTCCTGGTGGTGTGTTGTCAAACCCCAGCAAACAACCTTGGAGGAAAATGTTTATATGTCTAGGGAGTCAAATAAACTTTAATTTTTTTCTCCAAGTCCAGGACACAAATGACTTCAAAAGATTCATGCAATAAGGCCACGGATCGAAGATAACACTGAAAACTAAGCACAACTGAATGTGCACATGGCAGAGCCAAAGCTTCTTTTACTTCTGACATGAGCTCTTTGCCCTGTTTTGAGATTAAAATTCATGGTAACCAAATTGGATCTGACAAGAACTTGGTCACAAATAATCAGAATTGCTTAGGATACTGTCGGGATGCAGCACAGAAAACAGAAACCACTGATTGTTAACAGGAAGCGATAGGCTTTTTTTCTTGACATACAAATTACAGGAATGTGGGCAAACTAAATGTGCAGCTGGACAAACGTTTCCATCAGTACGTACCCATGTAACTACTATCCAGACCAAGAAAATACTGCAGCATGCAGGGAGTTCCCTTTTCCTAGGGATGCCTCTCAAAAAGTGACCACTGTGGAGACAATCAAATCAATAGGCTGAGCCCTCAATCTTGGGGTTCACCCCTATGAAACTTATTTCTGCAAAGGAGAGGCTAAACCTACTTATAATTATGCCTAAGAGTCACCCCCAGAGAGCCTCTTTTGTTGCGCAGATGTGGCCTTTCTATCTAAGCCAACTCAGCAGATGAACTCACTGCCTTCCTTCTTACATGGGACATGACTCCCAGGGGTGTAAATCTCCCTGGCAATGTGGGACAGAAAGTTTAGGATAAGCCAGAACCTGGTATCAAGGGATTGAGAAAGACTTCTTGAATGAGAGGAAAGAGAGAAATGAGGCAAAATAAAGATTCAGTAGCAGAGAGATTTCAGATTTGAGAGGTTATCCTGGAGGTTATTCTTATGCATTATATTAATATTCCTTTTTAATTTATGGTATATTGGGTGGCTAGAGGGAAGTACCTGAAACCGTTGAGCTGTGATCCTGTAGCCTAGATTCTTGAAGATGATTGTATAGAGATATGATGTTTACAATGTGACTGTGTGAGTGTAAGAACCTTGGGTCTGATGCTCCTTATATCCAGGGTATAGACAGACGAATAAAAAATATGGATTAAATAAATAAATAAATAATAGGGAGGACAAAGGGTGAAATAAATTGGGTAGATGGAAACACTAGTGGTCAATGAGAGGAGGGATAAGGTGTATGATATGTATGAATTTTCTTTTCTGGAGTGATGCAAATGTTCTAAAAAATGATCGTGGTGATGAATACACAACTGTGTGATATTGTGAGCCACGGATTGTGCACCATGTAAAAAAGTATGTGTGTGAAGGTTTCCCAATTTAAAAAAAATTTTTAAGTGACTGATTAATTTTGCCTGTTCTTTTTTTCCCCTGTAGTAACCTTTTCTTTTTGTTAGAGACAACCCATTGGCAGCTTTTTCAATTTCTTCAATACTTATTAGTCTAAGCAAGTTATGCATGTCTTGTGTTAATTTTGGTAGATTAAAATTTTCTATGAATTTATGTATCTTAGCTAGGTTTACAAGTTTATACTCATTCATAATACCCATTATTAGGTTTTAAATCTCTGTTGTAATTGTAGCTATTCCCCTTTTAAATTTCTGTATTTTGTTTATTCATTTTATCTCCCCTTCATTCATAATTAGTCTCGTTCTAAGTCTACCTTACAAATATTCTTAAAGAAGCAATTTAGCATTTTTTGAATCTTCACTATATTTTGTTCTCTTTATCATTGCTATCCATCCAAACCTTTATAATTTCTCTCCTTCTTATTTCTATAGGTTTTCTCAGTTGCTCTTTACCAAAATTCTGAAGTAAATTTTTAGGTCATTTTTTTTAACATACCCTAAAATCATCTAAACATCATATAGTTGTGCATTCAACACAATCGGTTTTTGAACATTTTTATTACTCAAAAACATAATCTTAAAAAGTATAAAAGAACACCCAAAGCATCTCATACCCCCTATTATTCATTTATTTTTGTCCTTATTTTTGCTTATCTGTTCATACACTGGATAAAGGGACTGCTAGTCACAATCACATGGTCACACTGTGAAGGTGTATACAATCATCTTTAAGCATCAACGCTTTCACCAAATGGATTACAGTTCAACAGTTTCAGGTATTTCCTTCTAGATGTTCTAATACATGAAAAACTAAAAAAAAGATATCTATATATGGTATAAGAATAATCTCCAGAATGATCTCTTGACTCTATCTGAAATTTCTCAACCACTGAAACTTTCATTTCTCTTACCCCTTCGGATCAATCCCACACTGCCAGGGCCAGGCTCATCCCTGGGAGTCATGTCCCACATTGTCGGGGAGATTTACATCCCTGGGAGTCATGTCCCACTTGGGGTGGGGGTGGGGGCAGTGAGTTCCCCTGTGGAGTTGGCTTATAGAGAGAGAGAGGGGTCACATCTGAGCAACAAGAGGTTCTCAGGAAGACCTCTCTCTCTCTAAGCCAACATGGCAGTGAATTCCCTGCCTTCCACCCTATGTGGGACAGGACTCCCAGGGGTGTCTTTCTGGCAATGTGAGACAGGATTCCCAGGATGAGCTGGGACCCAGCATCATGGGATTGAAAAAACCTTCTTGACCAAAAGGGGGAAGAGAGATACATGGCTGAGAGATTTCAGAGTCGAGAGGTTATCCTTATGCATTATACAGATAGCCCTTTTTAGTTTATTGTGTACTGAAGTGGCTAGCGGGAAGTATCTGAAACTGTTGAACTGTGTTCCAGTGGTCTTGATTCTTGAAGATGATTATATAACTATACAGCTTTTAGAATGTGACTTTGTGATTGTGAAAGCCTTGTGTCTAATGCTCCTTTTATTCAGGGTATGGACATATGAGTAGAAAAAAAAAGATTAAAATAAATAATAGGAAAGGATGAAGGTTTAAAAAATTGGGTAGAGTGAAATTCTAGTGGTCAATGAGAGGAAGAACTAAGGGGTATGAGATGTATTTTTTCTTTTTATTTTTCTGGAGTGATACAAATGTTCTAAAAAATGATCATGGCGATGAATACACAACTATAGGATGATATTGTGAGCCACTGACCGTATACTATGGATGGATTGTGGGTGAAGATTTCTCAATTAAAAAAAAAAAAAAAAGAGGTTCTCTGGGGATAACTCTTAGGCATAATTATAAGTAGGCTATCTTCTCCTTTGTAGGAACATTTCATAAGGGCAAGTCCCAAAATCAAGGGCTCAGCCTATTAGACTGGTGGTCCCCAATGCTTGCGAGAATACCTGGAATACTCCAAGTAGGAAAGTTAAATCTTTCCACATTTTTTCCCAGTCCCTCAAGAGGGCTTTGCAAGTACTTTTTTATTCTCTGCCCAAATTACTCTGGGGTGTACTGGGGCTTCACAATAGTCTGTAGAAACCCACAAGACGTCACTCCCTATTAAAGCTTCCATGAAATTATGGCATTCGAATAAACTGAATTTTGCCTGTTCCTGAACTTCATATAAATGGCAGTGCCCTTTTTGGTGCAGCTTCTTTCACTTAATGCCATCTGTGAGATTCACCCATGTTAGCTCCCAGCTCTGCACACGGCAGATTCATTCTTTACTTATTGCTGTGCGGCCTTCTATAGTGTCATTTGACCAGTATCTTTTTGTAGATGCTCTCAAGTCATTTTTGTAAAGTGGTAGTACCAATTTATACTCCTACCGCTAAAGCATAATTGTTCTGATTCTGTTCAATTGTAGACGTCCTGCTGGGTGTGTAGTATTGCATAACAGTTTTAATTTGCAACTTCCTCATGGGAATTGATGATGAATGTCATTTTGTAAAGTTGGTGGCGATTTGGGCTGACCATTTGGCGTAGTGCTTTTTCCTTTTGGCATGTCTTTGTTCTTATTGTCAAGGATCTTTGTTGATATACATATTTCAAATGTCTTCTCCAACTCTGTGGCTTGCCTTCTCTTTTAATGATACCTTTGCATGAAAAAAAAGTTCTGATTTTTACACACTTTGGCAATCTTTTGAAAAAAAATGTTTATAGTGTTTTTTGTTTCCCATTTGAAGTAACTTTGCCAACTGCCTTGGTCTTAAGAATATACTTCTACATTTCTTCCCCTAAATTTTAGTGTTTTACCTTACACATTCAGGTTTAGCCATCCTAAATTGTGTATGGCGTGTGAGGCAGGAATCAAGGTTCAGTACTTTCCATATCCAGGACGACTTGCAGAAAAGAAAATCCTTCCCCACAATGTGCAGTGGCACCTCATTACAAATCAAATGATCGTGCATGTGTGGGTCTGTTTCTGGACTCTCTTTTGCTCCATGAATCCGTCAGCGGGTCCAACCTCTTATTAATACTACATTTCCTTAATTACTGTAGCTTTACAATAAGTGTTAGTATCTAATAGTGTACATCTTCCAAATTTATTATTCTTCAAGACTGCGTTGGCTATTGTAGGTTCTTTCGTTTTTATATAAATTTTAGAATCATCTAGTCAGTTTCTACCATAAAATACTTGCTGGGATTTTAACTGGGATTGAAGTGAATCTATAGATTAATTTAGCAAAGAACGGACATCTTAGGCACTTCCCAATTCCATGACCATGCCATATCTTTGCCATTCACTCGGGTCTTCTTTAATTTCCCCTCAACAATATTTTGATTCTTCACTGTAGAGGAATTGCATATCTTGTTAGATTTATTCCTAGGTTTCTGAATTTTCTTGATACTATTATAAATGGTATATGTGATGGGTAAGTTCATCTGTCAACTTGGCTAGGTTATGGTATTCAGTTGTTTGGTCAAGCAAGTACTGGCCCAATTTTTACCATGAAGGTATTTCATGGATTTAAATCATCAGTCAGTTGACTGCATTCAGCAATGAGAGAAGTCCTATCCAATCAGAGGCCTGAAAGGACTGACGATTTCAACAGTCAGAAGAATTTCTGTCTCTACTTCAGCCAGCCAACTTCTCTTGCAGGATTTATTGAAATCTTCATTAGAGTTCCCACTTGCAGCCTGCCCTAAGGTATTCGGACTTGCTAATCCCTGTGAATTTGAGAGTCAATTCCTATAAAAAATCTCATAAGATTTACATATTTATCCTGTCAGATCTGTTTCCCTGAAGAATGCTAACATGTATCTTTTAACATTTAAACATTTCCTTTTGCAAACGCATAATGGTTAGCATACTGAAAGGGGTAACAGATTTGAACAGGCACTTCATCAAAGATATATGGATGGTAAATAAGCACATGGAAAGAAGGTCAACATCAGTCAATAAGGAAAAGCAAATTACAACCACAAGTAGTACCACTCACACTTTTTAGAATGGCTAGAATGCAAAAAAAATGAAAGCATATATCCATTTGAAGACTTGTGCACAAAAGTCCACTGCAGCTTTATTAGTAATAGCCAAAAACCTGGAGGCAACCTAAATGTCTAGACAGACGGATAGATAAAAATGTATGCCCATAGACGGAATACTACTTGTCTATAAAAAGGAATCACCATAGATAAATCACCAAAATTATTTTTGATATAAGAAACCAGTCCACCATAAACAAATTAAAGGGTGCATAAGGTGTGGTTTCATTTACATGGGACTCTAGAAAATGCAGCCTGATCTACAGTGAGAGAAAGGAAACAGGTGGGTTGGTTTTCAGCAGAGAGGTATGGAGAGGTGGAGGGAAGAAGTGAACAGTAACACAGGAAACTTGGGAAGAGGTGAGAAACATGCTCATTATCTTGACTGTATTGATGGTTTCATAAGTATTGTCAAAATTTATCAAACAGTAGACTTGAAATATGTAGTTTATTGTTTGTCCACTTGATCTCAATGGATATATATATTTCCCCCCTTCCAGATCTGCTCATTGGCCAGAGATCCTTGAACAAGACTCTCTCTGGATTAGGAATCAGGAGCCCTAGTTCTAAGTCCAGCCCAAATCTGACTGACTTGTTCCCCAGAACCCCTGTGGTACCCCAGCCCCCATGCCTCATGATCCCCAATCCCAGCTTCGTAGGGCTCCCGAGGGGACGGCCACGGCCAGTCCTCAATACCTCCAAAGAGGTGGTCTATGCCAACAAACTCATCTTCAGCTATTGGACATCTCAGGTGGGGAAGACAAGGGCACGCTCAAGGATAGAACCGCTTTTTCTCACATACCTGCTCCATATTCCATGTTCCAGATTCAAGGGCTCAGACACTGTGCCTTCCAGGTCAGCTCTTTGTGTTTCCAGTTTCACTCTTTGAAGGGCTCCATTTTCCCAGCAACATCTATTCTCCCCACTTCAAATTGGGAAGAAGAATCTCTTCCCTAACAGTCTCTATGAACCTCCTGCGGCTGATAGCGTCGGATCAACTCCATCCAGGAACCTATCTCAGCAGCCCAAAACTTGGCCTACACTGCCTGCCTTGACCTGGGTTCAGGACCTTCGCTAAGCCTGACCTCCTTGGCTCAGCTCACCCTCGGGACTAAGAACAAGGCAGGAGAAAATGCCAAAGGAATGTGAGGTGTGGAGAACAGAGCAGCCCCACTGGCCTATCGCCAGCTGGCCTGTGTCCTGTGCCTTACCAAGGAGTGCTCGATCTCATGGAAGGACACATGGCTCCCCCTGGCCCCTGAGGAAGGATGGAACCCTGCCGCACAGGCACACACTACCTGACAGTCGGAACCTGAGACCCAAATCGACTTCCCACCTCCCAGGCCAGGGCTCAGCCCACTCCCCAAGCTGTCCATTAACAGCTGATTTAAGCATCACTATTTGCTCCAAACCTTTAATACTGAGGACCCACAGAGGCCATGTCTCAGGAAGTTGTCCAAGTAGCACAGTGGACTCTGGGATGGACGGGACACCACCTATGACCCTGAGACCCTCCATCTGCCACCCAGGGCAAATAACAGCAACCCCAGGGAGGAGATGCATCAGGCCTGCTATGTGATCACAATCACTCCCTGATGCCCTCCGAACCCCCTGCAGAGGTAGGAAGAGTGAGGCCACTCAAGGCCCCTCAGTGGGGAGGATCTCAGCAACCCTCAGCGGTGGTCCTGAGCCTAACAGACCCCACGGGTCATCACGGAAGGGTTAAGGCTGAAAGGACTGACAGGGAGGCCTCGTATGGACAAGCTTGCCACCCCCCGGCAGGAACCAGCAGCCTGGCTTCCCTAGTGAAGGGCCTCCTGGGGGAGGCCCATCGGGCTAGACAGGTGACTTATGGAAGAAATCCCTTTGGGTTCAGGCTTCTTTAAGGCCATTGAGCGAGTCACTGCAAAGACTCCGGCAAAGCTCCATTCCTTCCTGTTTATTTTCTTTCTTCCCTGGGGATGGGGAGCTGGGGAGGAGGATGGGAACCAGGACTGGAAGAGACCCTTAGTGGCTATCCTCCAAGCCCACCCTTAGAATCCTGGACCAGGCTGTGGAAGCTCCCAGAAGTTTTCCTGGTCCCGACACCCATGTTCATGCCAAGTCTACACTGGGCAATAGTGGCACTGTGTCTTCTAGAATCGTGTGAGGGGGCTGCTGCACTACTGTCCCGCTCCTGCTCCAGGCCCGGGCTGTCTCTTCAGTGTGGACTCAGGGACCAGCAGGTTACCGGTCCCGGGACGGCTGGGAGGAGAGAGGCCATCCACCGAATGGGACCCCTTGGCAAGATGGAGACAGGGAAGGTGAAGAGATTAAAGTTTCTCGATTTGCCCCGAGCCTGCAACACTGAGGACCCACAGTGTCCTGCAAATGAAACTCGCTATGCGGCAGTCAAGGGTTCTGGTCACCTGGCCGAGCACGAGTCCGGGCTTCCTACCTGCTCTTCCCGGCCTTCTCATGGCTCCAAGAATGACAGTTTCCATGGGGTGCAGGTCCCTGACCCCAGAAACTGTACCTTTACTTCTAAGTCCCTCAGTATCTGGAGAAGCAAGAGATGGGGCGCCAGGGCTGAGGGGCTGCAAAGTCTGTGCATCAGCTCATAGGGCTACAGGGAGCTAAGTGTCACACCCGGCTGGGTTATGTGAGGGCAGGTGATTGGGGATGGCTTTGAATGGCTAAAACAGGGGGAAAATCCTTGGAAAGTTGGGCAAGTGCAGGTGGCTCAGCGAATCCCCAGTCGACATGCCGTCCGGCTGAGGAAATGGTACTGCACAGGACCAGGCAGGCCCGGAAGGGAGACCCCTCAGCCCGACCTGGTCCCAGTGGCCCATGAGCCTGAGGCCTGTGACCCTGTCTGCCCAGGGCAGGAGCTGAGCCAAGCCCATTCCCACCATCTAGTGCAGCCCACAGAGGCCCTGGGCCTCAGCCTGGGTCTTGCAAGGGATGAGATGGAGGCCATGTGAGGGCCGACCAGGGGAAGGTGAGGAGACCCTGTGCACACAGACCCTTGAAGAGGCTCTTCAGTGTCAGCAGGTGCCCAGGCGGAAGCTGGGTTTGCTCTGAGCCTGGTTCTGAGCTTATTTTATAAGCCCCAGGCACTTTAAACATAAGCACCAGCTGCCTCAGAATGCTGATGCCGATTTCCACCTTCTCAGCAGAACACTCCCAGCTATGGAGTGCGCCGACCAGCTAAGAGGCAACTTAGCCCCTTGCCCCAGACTCTAAGGATGCTGAGCTGGGTCTGTAGAAAGGCAAAGCACACCCTCTGCTCTCCAAAGCCCACGGCCAAATTGGCCGGGGGTCGGTAAGCCTGGGTTGCAGGGAGAGGGGGACAGCATGGCCCCAGTGGAAAGGGAGCCCGAGACTGGTCTCGGATGCCATGGCCCCCAACCAGTCCCACTGATGGGTCCCCGATACAATAGGCTGAGGACAGGGGAGGGGATGGTTCTAGTCACCCAGGGACCTCAAAGCCATCAAAAAAAAAAAAAAAAATGCTGGCTCAATCAGACCCACTGATGGGGAGACAGCCACTCGTCCTGCTCACAAGGTAAGCAGGCCCTCCTAATTTCTACCACAACCAGGAAATGCCACTTCGAAGGCATTTTTGAAATGTGATCATCTGAGGGTCCCCAAGGATAAAGCACTGCCACACCCCTCACGTCCAAAAGGAGCTGTGCCCCAAACAACAGGACGGGTGGTCACACTTCTCTGGGCTACAAGTCTTTGAGGTCACGAGGACCAGAAAGGATCACACCAGAGCCTCTACCATCACTACTGAAAACTAGCTTACATCAAATCAAAATCCCCAAACCTTCCCTCATGGACATGGCACTCAGGAAGAAAACACCTGCCTGGGCATGAGAGTGGTGACTGGCGGCCACTGGCTGCAGTCCAGGGTAGAAGCAGCTCCATGAAGTCTCTGTGGCTCCCCACATTCTTGCAAGAGCTGAACCCACAGTTGGCCAGAGCCAAGAGTGCAGGGAAGATTTTCCCGGAGTTACAATAGGTGAGGAATGAGCAGGAACTTGAAATCTAGGTAAGCAACCTGAGGGCCCTGGTTTGGTTACACAGAAAAGGGGACCCTTCAAGGTTCTATAGCCCTTTGGTGTCGCTTGCCTGAAAAGCATCTCTTATCTCCCAGCAACCCAGACATGGCAAATTTGGAGCCCACCTGCACACGGCGAGCAGTGGGCCACCTACCAGGTGCTGCAAGCAGGTCACCTGCAGTGTGGGCTCTGCCAAAAGTGAGGCTTAACAGAAACACCAAAACTCGATTCTCCCCACCACACGAGACCAATCCGTGATAGACGGGCAGGCAGTAGAGGACACCAGGGAAGCCCCTTTCTTTAATGGCTGCATTTCAAAGGGAAACCACCTCCTAACCAGGGGAGCCTCTCCTGGGGTGGGGGGTAGGGTGACAAGAGATGAGGTCTCGGGAGGACATGAGAGACACAAGTCTCCCCTCCCACTGTCTTAAGGATGAACTCTTTATAAGCCAAGCTGGCTCACAAAGAGGGGATTCTGGAAACTGGGTGTGAAAACTGAAGAGAGAAGAAAGCTCCTCTTGCTCCTCGCCACCCCCACCCAGGACCACCATGGGGAGGCCACCCCATTTCTGGTCTGGAGCTAAGGCACCAGGAAGGCCAGGGGACAACGGCCCCAGCTACTTGGCCCTGCAGGGGGGCTGCCTGGTGGGGACTCACAGGAGCCCAGGGTGCTGTCAGCAGGCCCCCGGCTCACCGCCCTCCACCAGCAGCCCTTTGCTCAGGAGGAAGGCGTCCTGCTTGGGGTCACGGCCCAGGAAGAGCTTCAGCATGGCACTGGCGTCCTCAGAGCCGCCGGGTCTCAGGATGCAGCTTCTGTAGGCCATGCCGACCTGCGGGGTAGGGGACAGAGGAAGCTGGAGCCTGGCTGAGGGAGTTGGCAGGAGGGAGGGAAGGCCAAGGGGGGGCCCCGGGAGGGAGGGAGGGAGGGAGGCCGGCTCCCAGGGCAGAGCACGCAAGGAACTCCACATGGCTACTGGGAAGCAATCCCTTCTCTGTCTCAAAGACAGCTCTGTGGGCCAACCATGCTGCCGATGTGGATCAGGCTTGCTGGACACATAGGTACCTCTGAGCAGGATCTCAGCAAGAAGAGGGACAGGTGTATGTGTGCACATGTCCTCGTGTGAGTGAACCAGTGTGTGTGTGTGCCAGCATGTGTGTGTAGGAACCAGGAGAACAGATGTGCATGCTTATATGCACGTGAGTGTCTTGTGCATGTGTCTGCATGTGTGTGTGCAGGATTCAGCATTTCTCAGCAATTCCCCAGCAGGCCTTTCCCTGCAACACCTCGGACCCAGGCCCAGCCCAGTCCAGCCAGTGGCCAAGCTGGACACAACTGCACAAGGGCCGGACACAGGGGCACAATGCCGGCTTCAGGTCAGCAGCCTGGGCAAGAAGCTTCCCAACTGAGCCAGAAAGGAAGGGTGACTGCGCCTCCCATGGGAAGGCAGGAATGGCTGGGGACCCAAAGTCCTGGCCCCTGACGATGCCTGTGGCATCCCCACGCCCCATGGTCAAGGAAGGAACTGATCCTTTTGAGGTTTTGCCTCACCTACCACCAGCCCCAGTTCAGAGGCCACCCACCAGCTCCTGCTCCTCTCCTGTTCTCCTGCTGAAGTGGTGCTAACAAAGCTCCTGCCTCAAGCGTTCCTACAGCCCCCCACACTGAGTGTCTGGCACCCAGCAAGTGCATCTAAGGGAGCCCTAATCACAGCAGGAAGTGGGGGCCTCACAGATACACCTGTCCAGGCCCTGGCCTTCTAGTATCTTTGAGGGAGCAGCTGGAAAGGTGGTACCCCTATACTCCCTCAGGGCCCCCCAGACCCCTAGGGGCTTCCCCTATCCTCCACAGTGTCCCTAGGCCCAGGCGGTCACCTCTGCTCCTTTGACAGACTGTGGCAGCTGCTCCCCATGTGCAGGAATGCCCCATATCAGTTGGGGGGTATTCTTAGCAGGGCATGTTAGCACTCCAAGTTTACGGGTGAGAAAACCAAAGGTGAGAGAGGCCAAGTAATGTTCAAAGCCATAGAGGCAACCGAGAGCATAACGTACTTCCACAGGTATCCCTGGGAAGCATCCCCACCATCTGTCTTATCTCACCCCACTGACGAGCCCCCAGGTCTGCAGCCCACCCTCCAGATTTAGGAAGGACTCAGTGGAGAAGCACCCAGCAGCCCCCGGGGAAGGAGTGTCAGTCTCCACCCCCTCCTGCAGGCCCAAGGGCAGTGCTCGCTTCCCCAGCCTCCCGCCCCCACTCCCTCAAGCTGGCTGCACACCCCAAGGCCACAGGCCCAGGACAGAGGGATCTAAAGGTCCTAGAAGGCACCTGGGCCAGCTCTACTCACCTGGCCGTTGAGGACGCCTTCCTGCCTGAAGCGCGTGTGGAACATGTCCATGGAGTAGACCTCACTCCACAGGTAGCCGTAGTACTGGGCGTCGTAGCCCCCCGCCAGGTGGCCAAAGGTTGCGGGCATGTTGGTGCCTGGGGGAGACGTGGGGAGACAGGGGCACTGTGTCAGCCCTCGCTGTGCCCATGCTCCGGCCTCCCTCGCCAGCGCTCACTCAGGGGAGAGGGCCTCAAGCCGCCTCCTCAGAGCCCCGGCTCCAACAGAGGGGTGGGCTCCGAGCGGGGGGTCAATGGGGCTGGCACGGCAGTGAGAAGCAGGGGATGGGTGGTCTCCACGCAGGACACAGATCTCTGCCACCGTCTGGTCATGGGAAAAGTGTCTGCCCCAGAGCATCTTAATAAATAACAATTTTAGGTACCACAGCCCAAGGGTTCAGTGTTAGATTCCTGAATAGACCCAGATGCATCCCCATGATGGAATAAAATGGTGTATCACAATCCCAGTTAGCTTCACGTACACATATCTACTCAAGTGTTTGCATAAATATATGTGCATGCACACATGGATTCAGAGGGCACACATCAGAACATTACAGGATATGAAATCACATGTCTGTTCTGGATCTTCTGGGACCTTTAGAAGGCATACAGTACTCTTGGAATCAGGGAATAAAACTAGATCCAGGCATTTCCTTATTTAAAGCAAAACCTCAAAAGAATCAGTTCCTTTCTTGAATGTCCTTGTGCCCTCATCCTGCCCTTGTATTGTCAGCACTTGGCCGGGATCCAGATAACTTGACCAGGACCAGGTAACTTAGCCAGAAACCAGGCAACTTAGTTAGGATCCAGGTGCCTTAGTTGGGACCAGGAAACTTGGACACTATCCAAATAACTTAGCCAGGATCCAGGCAATGGCTGGCCTCCAAGAACCCCCCAAGGTACCCCAGGCACATTTTCTGGGTCTACCAACAGTGATTCCGGAACCTACGCAGTAAACGAGGAGAACCAGGTATATGCCCAATGCTGCACAAGGTGTGAGGGCAGGAAAGTGACAGCACTGGACTCAGATGCCCATAACACACTGCATGTGGTTATCAGGAGAGCGTACTCGAGGCGGCACCTAACAAAGACTCAGCACTGCTGACACTGTAGCCGTCCTGGGCACTGTGGGGTGCTGAGTAGTCTCCCTGGGTTCCCCTCCGTTAATGCCAGGAACAACCCCCACCTGAGTCATGACAACCAAAACTGTCCCCAGACATTGTCCAGTGTCCTTTGGGGACAGAATCACCACAGGTGAGACTCACTGAGCTAGGGGACAGCTTCCTGCAATGAGTGTTGCCTAAGCCAAATGTGGAGGCTAAGCAGGAGGAGGCTGGGCCGGAAGGGAGAGCAACTGTGGGGGGAGGTAGGTGAACAGTTCGCAGCGCAGACATCAGCTACAAAGGTGCTGAAAGCAGCTCACACCACGAGCTGAGCTGATCTCCACGGCTGTACAGACGGGCCTAGGAGCACAGCATGGAAAGGGGCCAAGAGCCCTGGGAACTGGTGGGTGGAGGGGCCGCTGCAAGGGGGCCTCGGGCTAGAGAGAGGGTCACCTCCTCCTCCTACCTGGCGTGGCCGGGACGCCAAGGATCTCCTGGCAGAGCCGTGCATACTCCCCAGCGGGGTCCGCGTCCAGCTGCGTGTGAAGGGCCTGGTCCACCTTGGCGAGCACGATCTGGCGCAGGTTGAAGAGGCCTGGGGGGGGATGCAAGGAGAAGGCTGAGGCCACGTCCAACCCTCTGGGCCTCCCCAGCCAGTCCAGGAGCCCAAGTACACTCTAGGCCCTCAGTGCACGACGTGTTGGGCAACGGAATGGGGAGGCTGAGAGCCACACATCAGCAGTGCTGCTAAGGGAGGGAGGGGCTCAGGCTCTTGCCCGCCCAGTGGCTGACAAAGCCCACCCCACTTCCCTGTCCCTAAAAGGCACATGAGGGCTAGGTGGAGGGTGGTCCCAGGGTTGTGACACCCTCACGGCTGAGCCAGAACCACAGCCTTGCAGAGCGCTGTCCCACTGGCTGCACCCCGAGTCCCCCACAGCCTGGAGTCCCCTCGGTGGGGTGGGACAGGGCTGCGGACCTGTGTTGGCCTGCCGGGACTTGAGCAGCCTCTCCAACAGCTCCTGGGGGATGGCGTCGCCTGTCTTGTAGTGCCGGGACATCCTCAGCAGTGGCTCCTTCTCCCACACCCAGTTCTCCAGCATCTGTGATGGCGCCTCCACGAAGTCGCGCTCCACGTGAGTCCCGCTGAACATGGCGAATTCGGCCTGGGTTGGCAGAGGGCAGTGACCACCAGGACGACACCTCTCCATCCAGCCTCACCTCCTGCTGACTGGCCTCACCTGGCCACAGGTGTGCACACATGGGCAGTAGCCAACAGTCAGGGTACCGCCCCTCCTGCCCTCGACAGCAAAGCCTAGCCATGGTGGAACCGAATAGGATCCCCTGGCTGCTGCTGGTTGGCCCAGTCCCCCTCAGCACACACCTGCAAAGTGCCTGCTGCCCACTGACACACGAGGACACTCTATCTCTGCTGCCACCCCCACAACTCCATCAATGCAGCCAATGCTGGTGAAGAGTGCCGGGCCCCAAGGGGACAGAGGAGCCTAGTGTGGCCAAGTCCTGGGAGCTTCCAAATCAGGAGGATGGATGACAGGAGGCTGGTGGTACCTCCTCCCTCTACTTCCACGTGTGCGGGAAACTTTTCATCAGTGAAACCAGCCTGGCTGGAGCCCAAGTCTGGCAAGTGGTCTGCTGGGCAAGCCGGGAATGTCTTTAACGGGCATGGATAACTTCTTTGTTCCAAGGACTAAGCAATCTCTCCCCTCCTCCTCCTGACTCCCTCTGCGATGTACTGGTCTCTGGAGCAGCACGCACGCGTATGTGTGTGAGTGTGAGCACACGCGTGTGCTGACAACAGCAGCTGCTTATGAAGAGAGTAAAGCCGGAGGAAACAGGGAAAAGACGACGGAGAGCTATAAATTAGGAAGACTTTTTTCAACGAGATGACATAACAGCAAAGACCTGAAAGAACCGAGAGAGGAACCCCCGAGGGCAGCTGGCCAAAGAGTGTTCCAGACACTGACAGCAAAGCGTGCAGTTCCTGAGAACCGGTGCGCTGGGAGGCTGAGACTGGCAGGTGGGGTGAGTGCAAGGGCCAAGGCGGGGGGCAGCCAGGGCTGGGGACTGAGGGGCTCCGGTTCATCTGAAGGACTCCAGGAGCACCAGTGGGCCAAAGTGAGGGCCACACAGGCTGACACGCTTTAGGAGGATCTCCAGCTGCAGGGTGGGAACAGGCAGAGGCGAGGAGACCCATCAGGAGGTGGCGGCAGCTAGGTGAGCGGAACCCCAAGGGAGAGAGGTGATGGCTGGTGGGACCTTGGAGGCAGGGCCAGCAGGAGGTGTGAGATGAGTCACAGCAACTTGGAGTTTGGGGTCTAAGCACCCAGAGATAGGGGGCTCTGTTCCCTGCTGGTGGAACAGGCTGGACGAAAGAGACACCGTGTGAGCACGTCGGGTTTAAGATGCCCACTGGCCAGGTTTGTGACCTCACTGTCACTGTCCTGGAGAGTAGCTGCTGACCCCTGCAGACCCTGCTTGGCTCAGTGACACCATCCTGACTGGCACAGCCCCAGGCCCCTTCTGTCTTCCTCCCAGCCCCTCTGTGGGCACCCTGCCCCAATGCTCTCCAGTCCCCCAACTTCCTGACCCAATGTCCTTGGGGTCCTCCTCCCACAGCGCTGACCCTTCATTCCCTGGCAACTTGGTGGATCCTTCCCTCAGGCTGCCCCCTAATTGCTGGTGCTCTTGTCCACGCCGACAGCTTTGATGATCCCAGCACCGTCCACCAAGGCCTGCACTGTCCGCCCACCTCCTTTCCCCAGGCCCCATTTCAGAACCCATCTCTCTACATGTCACACACAAACAGACACGTAGGCCTCCTGGGCTCCAGAGCTGCTCCTGTCCTTCTGGGACAGCTCTGTGAAACCACATCTACGCTGACAGCCATGCTCTCTGTGCTGTTCCCCAACCCAGACCGTAGGTGATCCCCTGGCTTCCCCAACCTTCTTTTTCATCCTCAAAACAAGTCACCACAGCCATGATGAGACACCACTCCACACCCACAGGGACGGGTGATACTAAAAACAGAAAATAACAAGCTTCAGCAAGGACACAGAGAAAGCAGGATTCCAGGGTTACTGCTGGCGGGAACATGGAGAAGGGCAGCACCTGGGGAAACAGTCCGGCAGCCCCTCAGAAAGGTATACACGGAGTTACCATACGCACCTAGATACAGACCCCAAAGAACTGGAAGTAGGGCTTCAAGCAGGAATCTCAATACCAACATTCATTGCAGCACAATTCACAACTGCCAAGAGGTGGAAGCAGCCCCAGTGCCCAGCAGCAGATGACAGAGGAAACTGGCGTCTATCCCAAAAAGGAGTATTACTCAGCTGTGAAAAGGAATGGAGTTCTGATCTGTGCTACAAAGCAGATGGGACTCAATGAGAGCAGCCAGACACAAACAGCACGTGTCGTATGAGGTCACTTAAAAGATGTATAGAAATAGCAAATCCAGAGACAGGAAGAAGATTAGAGGCTACAAAGGCAGGATGTGTTCGATGGAATTGGAATGTGTGTCAATAAGCAAAAACAGGGTACTGGGCCTGCGCGTTCCCCAGTACCTGCTTCTCCTTGCTCTCCCTGTTGCCTGTCATGCAGCCGGCCTCATCACTGCCCCACCGCCATCGGCCCCCACCAGGCCCTTCTACCTCCGGCTTGCCCCCAAATCCATCTGGGCCATAAGGCCAGGCTGACCAACTAAGAGGCAGATCTGACCCTCAACCCTCACCACACACCAGATACCATTTAGCTCACAATGGAGGACAGACCAAAATTAAGAGCTGAAACTAAAACTAGGAAAAAAATCTGGAGAAAATCTCAGTGCCTTGGGTTAGGAAATGATTTTTACAACAGTTCACAAAAACGCATGAAGCAGACAAGAGAAAGTTAATAGACTGAACTTCATCACAATTATAACCTTCGGCTCACCACAAGCTGTGTCCAGGGGCCCATCTGCACAAAGGGGCATCACCCAGCCACAAAGGGACTGTAGCTCTGGCCTGAGCGACCACCTGGACAAATCTCAAAAACGTGGTGCTCAGGGAAAGAAGCCAGACACGAGAGGATACAATTGTCCAACTCCACTGATGTGAAATATCCAGAATAAGCAAATCTACAGACAGGAAGGAGAAGGGTTGTTAGGGGATGAGGGAGGTAGGAATGGAGAATGATTGTGAAGGGGTCCTGAGTTTCTTTCTGTGGTGATGGAAATGTTCTATAATGGATTGTGGGGACAGTTGCACAGCTCTGTGAACAGACTGAAAACTTCTGAACTTAAATTCAGTGACACTTTAAATGGGTGAATTGTAATGGTACGTGAACCATAGCTCAATAATCCTGTTAAAGAAAACAAGAATAGACCCTGTTAAGAAAATAAACCCGCAAGCCACAGACTGGGAGAAAATACTCACAAAACATAAATCTGACGAAGGAATCATATCCAGAATTTCTATGGGACTCTGGATAAAAAAACAATCCAATAATAAAAAAAAAAAAAACACCACCAAAGGACTTGAGCAGATGCTTCGGGAAACACTCACAGGCACAAGAAAACAAGCTCAGCAGAGTCAGCTGCTGGGGAAATACACAGAGAGCATGCCGTGTGGCCATGACAGGCCCAGGGGCTGCTGGCCTGGACCAGCGCCTGTGCAGGTGCATAAAGACCAATGATGACAGAGGAGAACATCCACCCAACATTAAGTTCAAAGGTGCGGAAAGTGGCAGGGATGCTGAAGGGTGCCATGGGTGAGTCACATGTGGGGGTAAAAACCTGGACCAAGAATATGTGAAAGTGGGGGCAGCACTGCTCATGTCCACCAGATGCTGCTGCCCAGTGGTTTGTGCCGATGAAATTAAAAAAAAAAAAAAAAAAAAAAAAAAAAAAAACAATGAGAACCATGGGCATGGAATATGAGGATATGTGGCTACTATTTGGCAACCTCTTCCTAAGATCAGGGCCAATCCGGTTTGCTGAGACAGAGTCGGTAACTGCTGCAGGTGCTGGGCCCAGGGCCCCAAGCCGCCTTCCCAGAACTGGACATGTACTCTGAGAGGACCAGCACCTGGTCCCCATATGCCCCACTGGGCCCCCCCAAGAAAAATCCTCAGGATCAGGAGGGAAGGCATGGCTGTGTGAAGGAGCAAGAGAAGGCCCCTGTGGGGCAGATACTAGGCCTGGGACCACAAAATCCTATGAGGCCCAGCTTCCTGAGCCTCCAAGCTCAGGGATGGACAATATCCTCGACCCCACTGGGCTTGGTAAGTGCTTTGCTTTGAGTCTCATCACTGGCTTGTGTCTGATCGTCCAAGCTGCACTTGTTAATATTACCAGACGACGCATGAGCACCATTGGTGCCGTGCATCATTCTAAGCAAATCTGATGTCACTTTCGCTTGTCCTTCTCTACAGCTCCATGGAAGGATGCCAACAGGTGGTGGAGCGAACCCTCAGCCTGCCCCACCCCCATCCCCGCTGACCCCAGGGTGTCCCCGCACGCCCACCTGTGAGCAGAGCTGGTGCATGACGTGCCCAAACTCATGGAAGTAGGTCTCCACTTCGTCGTGCTGGAGCAGGGACGGGGCGTCGGGTGTGGGCTTGGTGAAGTTGGCCACCATGGCGGCGATGGCGATCTGGCGGCTCCCATCCTGCTGGAGGCAGCCCGGCTGCAGGCCGAAGCAGGCTGCGTGCCCGTACTTCCCTTCCCTGGGAGGGAGAAGCATCAGGCCTGGCCAGGCACCCCCACCACCCAGCTGCACCCAGGACTGCCCCCTAACACCGGAGACTATGGGACAGCTTAAAGGTCTCCTCTTTTTCCAACCCAGCCTCCCACTTTTAAAACCTCCACCAGAGAAAACACTTTGAAAAAATAACGGACCATCATCGCTCACATCCTGTATTTTCCCAAGACCTCAGCCTGGCCTCTGCAAGCTGAGGAGCTGCTCTTCCTTTCTAGGTGGCCAAGCAACAGAGAAAACCAATGACAGAGACCATCTACTTAGCACCTACTGTGTACCAGGTGCCAGGCCCTTTCGATGCCCCTTCTCCTAGTATCTCACCCCTGCCCTGTGGAGGAGGCGACGCACCTCCCACCTCACAGACGGGAGGGCCAAGGCTTCGTCAAGGGGAACGAGGGTGGTCCGAGGATTCCCTGCTCCCAGGAAGGGCTGCCTCTCCTGGCCCAGAGCACACCCACCGTGGGTAGAGGTCCAGGTAGAACTTTCCGATCACCTTCCCCGAGGCCGTGTCCCTGACAGAGTACAGTTGCACATCCTCATGCCACGCGGTGGCATTCTCTTCCAGATCGAAGGTCAGCCCCAGGAGGTCCTGGTAGATGGCCAGCAGCCCCTGCGTGACCACCCACATGGGGAAGTACTCTTTGAGCAGGTTCTGGTCCACGCTGTAGCGCGTCTCCTCCACCTGGTTCATGTAGTAGCGCATGTCCCAGGCATTGATCTGGGCGTCAAACACCAGGCCCCGCTTCTCACACTCGGCCTTCTTCAGCTCCAGGATCACTGCCCGCTCCTGCTCCCCAAGGGGCTTTAGTTTCTGAGCCAGTTCATCTGGAGGGGAAGGGGGAGGAGAAAGGTGAGGCTAACTCCCCATCTCATGCTTGCCCTCCCCCCAAAAGCCCTGGGGCACCCCTGCAAGCAGCAAGGCCTGGGGTTTGTCAGGATATAAGGGGGCAGAAGCTGCCAGTGACAGTACAGCACACGTGGGGGTCACACATGGAGTCAGCACTTGACTCCCCACATGGAAGCCTTAGGCAGCCCTGGAGAGAGGCAACATCATTCTCATTTTTGAGATGAGGAACTAAAAGGGCTAGGCTGCAACAGGGCTAGGAGCCAGACACAGGCCTAACGCCAGAGCCCACCTGCTTAACAGCTAAACCGAGGGTCCTTGAAAGGGAATATAGAAGGCACCGTGATCCCCATTTCACAGGTGGAAAATGAGGCTCGCTTTATAGGACTTCACTGCTGCCCCCGCCCCCCAAGCCTAGGCACCGGGACCGCACCCCTAGGGCAGGGGGAGCTGAAGGGCGGGATGCGAGGAGGACGGTGTTACCCAGGAAGGTGGCCACGACCTGGCTGGTCTTGGCCATGTTCATCTCCAAGACGTAGTCGGCGTGTGTGGGGAACCCCAGCAGGCTGGACTTCTGGGCCCGAAGGCTCACCAGCTCTTTGAGGATCTCACAGTTCTCCTAAAACCAACACACAGCCCCCTGGTTCATAAAGGGTGAAAAAGGGAGCACCGTGTGCTCTGTGCTACGCGTCTCCTCTGCAAGACCCACAGGGGGGCTCCCACACCCTCCCCCCTACTTCCCCCATGAGCCCCAGCAGCTGACGGCAGCAGGCAACTGCACAGGCCCCCGGCGGGCACAGCTCAGACCTACAACGCTCACCCAGTTTGGTCTGGTGTTCCTGAGCTTACTTCTCTGGGCCCTGGCTTCTAGGTACTTGGTCCTGACCCATGTACCTGTTTCTCTTGGCCCAGAGAGGGTGTGGCCATGAGTGGCTGAAAGGCCCTGAATGTGGGGCTGAGCAAAGGTCTCCAAGATGGGCCTCCAAGGAGCTCCCTCCTATGCTCCAGAGCACCCCGCAATTCGGGGTTCCATCCCCAGCCTCAAGGGCTCTGCCCAGAGTCCATTAGCACACACCAAGCAGCCTCTCGGGAGCGCCCCCACCTACATGTGCGTGAGACTGGCTGAGGCATGAAGCAGAGGGCTTGCTTTATTCATTTGTAATAAAACAGAACCCCATCCTCTGAAGAAACAGAAGCCCGTTCAGAACAGAACACTCCCGCCAGAGGATGGGTCGGGGAAGACCAAGTGAGAGCCAGAGGCGTGAAGCCTGAAAGATCGGGGGCCTGAGGCCAGCAGGGATCATGTCTGAAGGTTGGGACCTAAACACAGAAAATCTTTCCTGTCTGTAACACAACTGGAAAGGAGGCCCAGAGGGATGCAAGGCTGCTGGCCTTTGGGATGGAAGAGGGGCCAGGAGCCCAGGATGCTGGAAGATGTATGCAGAAGGAACCAGCCCTGCTGTGCCTTGATTTTAGCCCAGGGCAACCTCTGTGGGACTTGTGACCTCCAGAACTATCAAAGAATAAGTGTGTGCCGTTTCAGGCCACCAGGTGGGTGTCATCACCGCAGCCACAGGAGACACACCCCCGTGCAGGGCCTGTCTCCACACCTTCAGGTTGACTGGTGTATTTTGTCTCTCTGGGACAGCTGATTCTCAGCGTGGCTATCTGACGAGGGGCCTAGCATAGCTATTTCTGTGCTGGTTTGAAAGGATATATGTACCTAGAAAAGCCATGTTTTAATCCTAATCCCATTTTATAAAGGCAGCTGTTTCTTCTAATCCCTATTCAGTACTATAAATTCGAAACTAATTAGATCATCTCCCTGGAGATGTGACTCAATCAAGAGTGGTCGTTAAATTGGATTAGGCAGAGATGTCTCTACCCATTCAGGTGGGTCTTGATCAGTTTATTGGAATCCTATAAAAGACGGAATATTTTGGAGAAAGAGAGAGATTCGGAGAGCAGAGAATGCTGCAGCACCAGGAAGCAGAGAGTATGCCAGCAAGTGACGTTTGGAGATGAAGAAGGAAAATGCCTCCCGGGGAGTTTCGTGAAACAGGAAGCCAGGAGAGAAAGCTAGTGACACCGTGTTGGCCACATGCCTTTCCAGACGAGAGAGAAACCCTGACTGTGTTTGTCATGTGCCTTCTCACTTGAGAGAGAAACCCTCAACTTCATTGGCCTTCTTGAACCAAGGTATCTTTCCATGAATGCCTTTGATCGGGCATTTCTATAGACTCGCTTTAATTGGGACATTATCTCGCCCTTAAAACTGTAAACTAGCAACTTATTAAATTCCCCGTTTTAAAAGCCATTCCATTTCTGGTATACTGCATTCCAGTAGCTAGCAAACTAGAACAATCTCCTAGGAGCCTGCTAAAACAGTCAAGTCCTCTGCTCCATCCCAGACACGCTGAAGCTGGGCCAGGTCGGGCACTCTGCCTCTCTGCTAGCTTACCAGGTGATTTTGTGGCACGCTCAAAATTTGTTTGAGATCTGCTGCCCCTTAGAATCATCAGGGCTTTTAAAGTTCCCACAGCCCCCCACACCCCCATCACCAAAACCAACTAATCAGACCTAGGCATTGGTGTTTTTAAACCTCCTCTCACGGAGTACAACGCACAGACCGCTTGGAAAACCAGGGCTCCTACGGCAACTGCATGGATAGGTCTGTTCTTTTAAAGTGACCTCCCAGACCACCAGCCACCCACAGACAGCCCTCCTGGAGTTCAGTTCTGAGCCATCTCCCATGCATCCCTGCCCGTCTGCCAAAGGACTCTCCCTCCTTACTTACAAGGAGTTCCTTACCTCCTCCAGACCAGGAGAGGGCTAAGGAGGTCCTGGGTTCTGACCGAGGAAGCAGTTCAGTCACTGCTGGCCAAGGTGACCCCGGCCTTAGCAACACTTCCTCTCTAGGCCTACTGCCTGAAATTCCACCAAAAAAAGAAGGGGAGACTAGTTTGGTAAAGAACATCCTGTTTGTTTGAGGTGGAGTGGGGACAAAGAAAGCTGGCAGAGAAGGGCCCCAGCAGGTGGGAAGGCTCCAGAGGTGCTCTTCAAAGCACGGCCCTCAGGAGGGCCAGTCAGCCAACATTTGTTGCCAGTCCACAGCGAGGAAAGTACAGCTTCCCAGAATGGGTTTTAGAAATGTTAACAGCAATCTGATAGATATCTTCTATATGCTAAATCAAAATAATAATAATAATAATAAACTAGGGCTTATATTTTCAAATTTCCTTTTCACAGTAATGCATTTTTACCATATTTTACGAAAGCAGTGGTCTACTACAAATTGGAAGTTTAAACTAAACTAAACTGGCTCTTCAAGACTGGCTGAGAGCCATGGAGCTAGAGCATGGCAGAAGAGAGGAAGGGAAAGGAAAGAAACTGTCCTCGTCCTGCCTGCACCTGGGACCTAGAACCCAGAAGGCACTGGAGGGGCAAAGGGCTTCAGCAGGTGAAGACCTCAGGCTACCCTGGGAATCTGGCCTCGTGGATATAAGAAATCACATCCATGTTAAACAAAAGTGACCTGAAGAGGGGCTTACAGAAGGCGAAGGCACTGCTC
>PVIY010023873.1:0-38772 GCA_004026745.1 Myrmecophaga tridactyla | reverse complement strand
TTCCCCCTGAATCTTCTCATTGAGTAGCTCAAGGATGCTTCCATAGTGCAAGTCCAAATTTTATCTTACCTAACACCTTTTTTTAAAAAATTTTTTATTAATTAAAAAAAATTACAAGAAAGAAACACAAACATTCCCAACACATGCTCATTCCACTCTACACATACACTCAGCAATTCACAATATCATCACATAGTTGCATATTCATCATCATGATCATTTCCCAGAACATTTGCATCAATTCAGAAAAAGAAGTAAAAAGACAACAGAAAAATAAAACAAAAAACAGAAAGAAAGTAACCATTTTAAAGTGTACAATTCAGTGACATTTAGTACATTCCCCAAATTGTGCTGCCACCACCTCTAATTCCCAAACATTTTCATCTTCCTAAAAGGAAACCCCATACCCATTACCACTCCTTCCCCATTCTCTCTTCCCCACCCTCCAGTCCCAGACAAGCGCTAATCTGCTTTCCATCTCTATGGATTTTCTTATTTTGAATATTCCATGTAAATAGAATTACACAATCTATGGCCTTTTGGGTCTGGCTTCTTTCCCTGAGCAGAATGTTTTCAAGGCTCATCTACATTTTAGCTAATATGAGGACTGCCCATCTTAACATTTTGAGTGGGGCATGCACTTCACACTTGCCCCAACCCTGGAGAATCATAGCAGTTACTTTTTCTTTTGCTTAAAAAAAAAAAAAAAAAAATTAAAGCAGTTGTCGGCTTACAGAAAAATCACACAGGAAGTACGGAATTCCCATTTACCCCATCTCACATGCATAATTTTCTCTATCAATTTTTACAGTTGATGAACCAGTATAATTGTAATTATATTATTAACTGTATCCCATAATTTTACATGAGGGTTTGCTCTTTGTGTTGTACAATTCTGTGCTTTTTTTTTTTTTTAATTATTCTGGTAATATCTATAGAACCTAAAATTTCCCATTTAAACCACTTTCAAGTGTACAGTTCACAACGTCGTGCTGCCATCACCGCCATCACCACCAAAAGTTTTCCATTATGTTAGCAGCTAACTTTATTGAACTTCTCAGGTACGCCTGGTTCAACCCTGTTGAGTAGTTCCTGTTATTCCCATTTTACAGATAGGAAAACTGAAGCTTGGAGAGGGTAAGCAAACTGCCCTAAGCTCACAGAGCTAGAAAGCAAAGGGGGAGCAGCCTGACTTCAGGGTCTGCACCCTTAGCCCTTGCCCTGTAGTTCCAGATGAGGCTGTAGAGTTCTGGAAGTGCTTGGCCGCAAGTGGGTTCTGGGGTCTCTAAGACCCTTCCAAGGGGCCTGTGAGATCAAAACTATTTTCATAATAATATTAAGACAGTATTTGTCTTTTTCACTGTGTTAATCTGCCCTGATGGTGAGTAAAAGCTGTCTTTACAGTCCAACAGTTAAAAAAAACCAAGCCTACAGATTATTCCTTTTATTAATTCTCAACCCTTTAGCACATATTTTTTTAAAAGCCTGTGTGATGAAATGTGAAACATGTATGACGCATTTTTGCCACACACTGGAATACTGTGGTCACCGAGTGATAGAGCTACAAGCTGACCTAGTGTTTTTTTTTTTTTCATTTTAGACAGACAAGCATCTGTTATTCTGACTTGGATATTTGGCAGAGCTTTTCTCATGGAAAAAAAAAAAAGAATCTGTTACTTCAAGGAAAATAACTGACAGTATTTGTTGCCATTGATAAGATTTGAGCTTTCCAGTGAGAATTAGAGTCTTGAAAAACTCATATTCGCTTCCATGAGCCTGATGGCTTCTCAACACCTAGAGACTTTTCTGATGAAATAGGCGTGTTGATATTAACAAATGTCACTTTTTGATGTGGGATAATGAGATGTGTCAATATTTGGAAAAGCTGCATAATTCAGTAAACTAATATTTTTCGGGTGGCTGCCGTGGTTCAGCAGGCAGAGCTCCGACCTGCCGTGCTGGAGGTCTGGAGTTCGATCCCTGGTGCCTCCTGCCCATATGCAAATTAAAAAAAAAAAACTAATATTTTTCGAATGGTTATTAATGAATGATGTTTCAGAATAATGCAGGCATAAAAGTTGCACTTGATGGATTCTAATATTAACAGAGTAGAAATAATTCACTGATAGGTTTTCAGATTCCACATTGCAGCTAATCTTTATGAAACTAAAATTACAGAGTTTTGGTGTAGTCTCAAAAATAGCCAAATAATCTGAGAGGTTGATTAAAACATTCTTCTTTTTTCCAACTGCTTGTCTGCATCAGGTTGAATTTTCTTCACATACTTCAGCCAACACAACATATCATGACAGATTGAATACAGAAGCAAACATGAGAATCTAGCTTTCCTTTTACTAATGCTAGACATTAAAGCGATTTGCAAAAATGTAAAACAATGCCATTCTTCCCATTAACACTTTTATTTTTTAGTTAGTTATTTTTTGGTAAAAGATGCCATTGGTACTAACATGTGATGGATTGGTTATTGTTATTTTTGAAATGAATTAATATTTTAAGACTTTCTCAGTTTTAATTACTCTTACAGTAAAGATAATAGGTACAACCTATATAAATGTTCTTTCGGGTCTTCCATGATTTTTTTTTTATCAAAAGACTTTATTTTTTAGAACAGGCTTTGATTTACAGGAAAATTGAGCAGATAGTACAGAGAGTTTCCATATAGGTCTTCCCTCTTTCTGCTATAATTCACATCTTACATTAGTATGATACACTTGTCACAATTAGTGAGATACATTCATTACAATTAGCCAATATTGATACATTGTTATTAAACAAAGGCATACTTTATTCAGATTTCCTCAGTTTTTTTCTCTTCCAGGACCTGGCTCACCATCCCACATTGCATTTAATCATCACGTCTCCTTAGTATCCTCTTGGCCATGTAAGTTTCTCAGATTTTCCTTGTTTTTGATGAACTTAACTGTTTTGAGGAGGACTAATCAAGAATATCATAGGACACCTGCTATTGGAATTTGTCTGACTTTTTCTTGTGATTAGATTGTGGTTATATGGTTTTTTTTTTTTTGGATCTTCCATGGGTTTTTATTTATTTATTTTTTCATATGGGCAGGCACTGGGAATCGAACCCGGGTCTCCGGCATGGCAGGCGAGAACTCTGCCACTGAGCCACCGTGGCCCGCCCTTCCAAGATTCTTTAAAAATGTTTTTTTTATTGTTAAATATAACATATAAAAAGAAAAGAAAGACAAAGCAGTGATATTCAAAGTACACTTCAACAGGTACAAACAGATTTCAGAGTGCATCTTCCGTGATATTTAAGAGCATAAAGGGGTCGTGGGACCCAGCAATTGCAGAGCCACTGCTATTTAATTCAGTTATTATTTCGTATAACAGGTCAAGGGGTAATCTGTTTTATTTTCCCTGCTGAATCCCCTGCCTCTGACCTAGACCGGCTCACAGCAGATGTGCAGTAAATATTTGCAGAATGACTGACTATAGGAGCCGGAGCTCAGGGGGGCAGCTCAAAGCTGAGGAAGGGGTGCAGAAGTAAATGTAATCAGCTTGCAGTGGAATCCCAGGGAAAGGAAAGGTCACAGGCAGAGGTTGCAAGTGTGACTCGGGAGAACCTAACATCTAGGGGCAGGGCTTCATTGTGAAATTTCTTGGGGAGCATGAAAAAAATACGGTGTGTGGGTCCCCCATCCCCATCCCCCAGGAAAGCTGATGTGGTTGGTTTGGCTGGGGACTGGGTAGCCAGTGTTTTAAAAGCCTTCCCAGTGATTTTAAGGTGCAGGTGAGTTTGAGAAGCACTCGTCTAGTAGGTGTCAGGGAAGAGCAGAGCCAGCGCTGCCTGGAGAAAGAGCATGGAGCTTGGAATTGAGCTCACTGGCTGTGTGATCTTGGGCAAGTTGCTTAACCTCTCTGAGCACCTGGACCCTCACCTGAAATTAGAGGTAATGGTACCAAACTTCATAGGGATGTGACGATTAAATCCAAGGAAAAGCCTAGTTCGGGAGGGTGCCATCCAGTACTGCTCAATGACCAAAAACTAACAAGAAGAATGCATAAAAATAACGAATGTTGGTTGTGTTTTTATCGCGTGCCTCACTCTTTGCTTAGCCCTTTAAATGGCAAGTTGGCTCTCAGAAGAGGCGAGAGCCCTCTGAGAAGAGAAGAAAGGTCAGCGCTGCCGGGTGTGGCCAGGAGACAACAAAGAATAATTCTAATTATAATACCAACGGCGGTTAGCCGCCTCCT
The DNA here is from genome assembly GCA_004026745.1 of Myrmecophaga tridactyla. Classification (NCBI taxonomy): domain Eukaryota; kingdom Metazoa; phylum Chordata; class Mammalia; order Pilosa; family Myrmecophagidae; genus Myrmecophaga; species Myrmecophaga tridactyla. The sequence continues at coordinate 34,533 of PVIY010023873.1, read as the reverse complement.
TTGTGCACCGAGCTTCCCGCCACATGCGGCTTTTGCAATTTTCTCAGCGGGCCAGCGTTACCGCCGGTGCTCAGAGAGGGAGGAGGCTGGCTCGGGGACACAGAGCGGCCAAGTGACCAAGAGGGAGGGAAGGGGACAGCGAAGGGCGAAGCGGTGGCCGCCGTCTCCCGGATGCCCGCGCCCGGGCGGGCTCGGGCGGGACCGGTGGCGCCGGGGCCGGGTCTCCGCGCTCCCTGGGGGATGCCGGAGCCTCGGAGGACTCCCGAGGCGGCGGGGAGGAGGGACGAGGAGGCGCGGCTGTGAGCCGGGGGCGGGGGCCGGCCACCGGCGAGGCCACCCCGCCCCGCGCCCAAACGCCCGCTCCCCATTCTCCCGCGCGGTGGCGGAGCCTGGGCTGGGCGCAGGGGAGGCGGGGGGCATCCCGGAGGGGATCCCGCCCCCTCCCCCGGCCGCCGGGCGCCCCCACACCCACGTGAGCGCAGGGCCGGCCCCCAGCCCGCCGGCTGCACAGCGCGTCCCGGCTCGGCGCGGGTGTCACCGCTGTGCGGGTGCCGCACCAGCGCCGCGCCGTGCCGGGCGGGTTCCCCGCGGCCGCAGCCGGGCGCTTCGGGGGCTCCCGAGCCAGCGGCGGCTCAGCCAGCGGGGCACAGCGCGCAGGCCGAGGCGCGGGCAGGCCGGCCCGCCGTTCTGGACCAGGGTGAGTGGGGAGATCGCTGCCGGCGCCGGGGCTCGGCGCGGGCGGCGCCCGGAGCTTCTAGGGGCAGGCGGGAGTCGAAGGCGCGCTGGGCGCACCCGGGGGTCAGGCGGGTGGAGGGGCGCGCCCTGCGCCCGAGCCTCGGCCTCTCGGCTGCCCTTTGTCTCATCTGCTCCTTGGAGCCCGCCGCTCCCACCGCTCCTCTCCTGGTCGCCCTGGTGAGTTTTCCGTCCCCGGAGTAAGCCCGGAACCTCCTGCCCGCCGCCCCTCTTCGTCCCTTTGGCCTCCATTTCCCGGGCTGGGATCCCTCCCCCATCGGGAGTTTTTTTCCTCCCTTTGCACACGGACCTGGCTGTTGCTGATACAATAGTCTGCGCTCTAGGGGGCTGAAGTTGTGTGGTTGTGTATGTGCGAGGGGGAGCGTGGGCACGCGCCAGTGCGTGTGTGTGTGTGTGTGTGTGTGTCTGAATCTATGTTATGTCGATTGCCTTCCCAAGATTTGGGGCTGAAGGTTTAAATGTGGGAGTGAATTTGAGTGTCTGAAGTTTTGTGTTTGGTGTCGTAGTGAGGCGTGTGTGTAGGTCTGAAGGTGTGCGTGCAGTTGCGTGCCTCACGGGCTTTTGAACGTGGCAAGTATGTGTGTGTGCGTGTAGGTGCTGTATGACTGAAGTTGCGTATGTGAGCTTGCATTTCTGAAAGTTGTGTGTGGGGTTATGTGACTGAGAAGTTGTGTATGCAATTGTGTGTCTGTGTGGGGTTGTATGCCAGAAGGTGCAGATATGGCAATTGCCACAAGAGGTGTGTGGCTGTGTGTTGGAGAGTGTGTGCTGTCTACAGGATTTTCTGCTTTTCCTTCCTATCCTCACCAAGCCTAGCATAGGCTGATAAAATGTATCAAGATGTTTGAATAAAATGTATCATTAGCATTCTGGCTTTGCTCACTTTTGGAAGTAGAAGGCCTTTCCCTTCATCCTCTTTGCTCTGAAAGGCTTCCTGGCATATCTCACCACATCCCAGACTCTGGAGACTGGGGGAACCAGTTGGGAGACCTGCCCTTACAATCTCTGACCCCTGCCGACTTTGGAGAGCCTAGAGGGGCCATTTGCTGAGCAGGAAGCCCAAGAAACAGGGCCAAGAGAAGCCCTAGAACCAGAGCAGACCCAGAGGTACTGGGGAGACTGAGAATGGCCCCAAGTGGAGGGTGAGGTCCTAGGAAAACCATTTCAACAGATAAGTATTGCTTGAGGTACCAGAGGGTAGACCAGCTTGAGAAAGGTTGATAGAAAAACATGCCCAACCTTAGCACTAGTCTCTGTGTGTCTGTTGGGTTCTGTTTTTTTTCACCACAGTGGACATCCTTGTGTGTCCACTGAGTACCATTCTCATCATGTACTAGGTCATCTGAGCTGCACAGCAGCCCTTAGACCAAGCCTTGTCTTGCAGGATGTGACCAATTCCTGATGGGGGGAGACAGGGTTGGAACTAAAGAGCCCATGTATGCTCCTCCCCTGGGCTACATGTAATTTTAGAGTAAACTTTTCAGCCCTGTGGCCATATGGTCTCTATCACAGTGACATAACTTGGCTGTTATTGTGCAAAAGCAGCCATGGAAGGTTTGTGGGAAATGAGTGTGGCCCTGTGCCAATACAACTTTATTTACAAAAGCAGGTGGTGGGCCAGGTTCAGTTCAAGGGCTGTGTTTTGCCAACTCCCTGCTCTAGCCTAAGCTACTTCTTGTGTCCAAGAGAAAGCAAGAGAGAAAAAAAAAAAGCATGAAAAAATGGAGTTTTCCTGACTGGTTTGGATCTCAGCCTTATACTTCCTTAGGCTCCAAGGGCAACTTTTTGTCACCACTTGGTGACCAGGAATATAGATCCCAGAGGCGAGAGTAGTTCCGTGTTTCCTGTGTCGTCTGTGGTCCCATGTCTGGGATTTTTCACAGCAAAGTGGGAAGCCAGATTGTGGTTTCAGGAGAGACTGGTCAGCTGGGGCTTGTATTGGGGGCCAGGAACCTAGACCTTGGAGAGGTAGGAAATGGAGACCTGAGGAAGTTCCCCACCCCATGCACATGGGGAAAAGGGAGGCTTGCATGACAGTGACCCCAGAAAATTAGCTGCTCAGCCAGTGCAGCAAAATCAGTTCAGGGACAAACCTGTGGGTGGAACGGAGACATCTCGCAGACTCTCTGCGGTGACTTGGATGCATTCAGGTACTGTGTGTGTGTGTGGTGTGTGTGTGTGTGTGTGTGTGTGTGTGTGAGAGAGAGAGAGAGAGAGAGAGAGAGAGAGAGAGAGAGATAGAGATGTGAGGAAAGGTAACAGCAGCGATTTGTTAGAAAGTATCTGGTGAAGGGCCAAGCGTCCTTTACAGGGGCAGCAACCCTGGGCAAACCCAACGGGAGTCCAGCGTAGGGTACAGTCTTTAATGTCTTCCTTTGGCTTGGGGAGTTTTTTCCTAAGCGTCAGACTATCTGGTATCCCCAGTCAGGCGACAGATGACACATTCAATAGGGTAGCACAGTATTGGGACTGTAATTATTACCACCGAATTGGACACTTGAAAGTGGTTAAAATGGGAAATTTTGAGTTGGATATAGGTTATAATCCTAAAAAGTTTTTTTTTTCCTAAAGGAATAATTGAAAAAGAGATTAAGGTCAAGAATATTTAAAAAGATGTGAACAGGGTTAGGGAAACCACCAAGATTGGTGCAGCACCCCAGAACTAGCATCCGTGGGGAGTCCTTTCCATCCCTGGCTGGAGGATGGGGCTGGGGGGAGCAGTTAATGGCACTTGCAAAGAGCCATGGCTGGAGCAGGGGATTGTCAGACCAGTGGGGGGCTGTCCTTAGGTAGAGGAACTCAGCCTCTACCAAATTGGGGCCTGCAAGGGGGAGCTGGGAGAATAAACATTTCACATCTGCTTCCTCCTTCCATTCTCCTGCTGCTGCCATCCGTGATGGGACTGGAAGGCGAGCCAGTGGGCGAGGGGGCTGGGCAGTGCCATCTCTGGCACTAGGCAAAGGTCAGCCTTTGGCCCTGGCAACATATCTGGAAGGATGAACAGAATTCCCAATCCAATATGTCTGGGATGGGAGTGCTGCCCTTTTTGTTTGTTTGTCTGTGGTTGGGAGGTCACGGTATGAAGGGCTGGCTTCCAGCAGGCAAAGTGTCCAGGCCTCCTGGTACTTTTAGAGCCCATGGAAATGTTTTCATTTTTTTTAAAATCAGAAGGAAAAAAAACCTTTTAGGTCAAAGAAAATATTTTAAATATGAAAGATTAGTCTATTTTATCTTTTTACAAATGCAGTCATTATATAATTACACCCACACTCCCCCCCATATATATAATTATTTTTAATGGAGCAGGATACCCATGAAGACAAAATTTACTTGGGCCTATGAAAGTCACAATCGACCCTTGAGAGAGAAGAAATATGCAGAAAGTAGAAATTTCCAAGCTTCCTTGTACATGTAAGGTGTTTATTTGGTTAGATGAATACGTTTTAATTTTTTTATGTCTATGTTTGTTTTAATGTGTGTTAAAAATATAAGCCATATCTCAAGTAGTGAGCTGAAGTTTCCATTTTAGATATTTATGTGAAAAGATGCAGGCCAATTTTGAGAACAATGTAAAATAAATTAGAATGCATGGATATGGCCAAAAGGAAAGGGGAGACACAGCAAAGTCTGAAGTTTAGAAAGCATCCCGGACAGAACCTGGCTCCTCAGAGAGGCTCCTAGAGATCAAATTTCCCTTCAAAGGCAGATTTGAAAGGTCCGCTGCAGCGAAGAATGTCACTACTCCTTTCCTGGTTTGGCTTCCCCTGCTCCCTCCATGCCGTTTATCTGGGCTCCCCGCAGAGCAGCCGCATTTATTGGGTGTCCAGTCTGAAGGCACCTGTGAATTCTGTGTCCTTGTAGAAAGTCTGCTGTCAGCTTCCCCAGGCCAGATTCCAAAACTCTATTAATTGGGGGGGGGGGGGCAGCTAGCTCCAGTGTGTCCTGTCTAGGGCTCAGCATGCAGCTGGCACTCAATAAAAGCTTGCCAGTTTGGTTTGCGAGCTGGGGGCAGCCCCCCGGTTGCTTGCCGTGGTCTCAGTGAAATAAGGACGGGAATGGGTGCTGCTGTATGCCCAGCCTCTCCTCAGCCATTCCGGAGAGACTCTGGGGGACCTTGAGTCCCAAACATTGTTCTCTGGAACCTGTCACAGGCACATCCAAATGGGCAGCATTGCCCCTCCCCTGCCTTCTGGCCCCTCTCTGGCTTCTGCCCTGGACTGGCTGTGAAATGTCCCCCTCCCCCCCACCACACCCACCCACCTTCCCTCCCTGCGCTCACCAGGCCTCGGCCCCTCTGTCCCCCTGCAGGTGGACCATGAGTAGCCACGGCAACAGCCTGTTTCTGCGGGAGAGCGGCCAGCGGCTGGGCAGGGTGGGCTGCCTGCAGCGGCTGCAGGAGGGCTTGCAGCAGAGGGCGCTGCGCACTCGTCTGCGCCTGCAGACGCTCACCCGCGAGCACGTGCTGCGCTTCCTGCGCCGTAACGCCTTCATCCTGCTGACGGTCAGCGCCGTGGTCATCGGTGAGTCCGGCAGGAGGGGGCTCGGCTCCCCGCGAGGGTGGGGGCCTCACGGAAATGCCTGGGAGCCACGTCTCTCCACTCCACCCCACTCTTCGTCTCCTGCACACACCCGCCCATCCCACCAACCACAACTCCCCCTTACGCGGATGGGCGCACACTCATGCAAACATGACTGGGTGCGCACGCAACGTCATATGTACCTGTGCATAGGCATTCACACGTGTGCATACGCTAAAAAAGACACCACCCTACCTGGGAGCATGCTCTCATTGCACACGAGAACATTTTTATGCAAGCCCAAAACGTTTGGGTGCAAACACATAAACTCGCGTTTACACTTGCTCACATATACGAGAACTTACCAACACATGCACACGTGTACTACTCTGCACATACACCCATGTGCTTATGGATTCAAATGCACACTTGCACACAAACATACAGGCATACATGCGTATGTGTTCAGGCATACACACACATCTCTGTGTTTGAAAGCAGTAACATATGCATATAAATCACAACTGTTTATGCACAGGAAAATTTAAGGGCGTACTCAAATATGAATGTGTATATATGGAGAGAGAGGCACAAGTACATGCTCACAGATGATCTCCCAGTCTCAGTGGGCATGCATATTATTCACCAATTGGTGTACACATTTACACACAGATTTACACCCATTCACATGCGTTTCAATATGGTAACACATACAGTCATCCATTTATAGGATGCAAGCACACACCCTCATAGAATGTTTCTCTCTTTCTGTTAATCCCACAGTCTTAGTTTGCCAAGGCTGCCATGACAAATACCACACAACAGGTTGGCTTTAACAGTGGGGACTTGCTGGCTCGTGGTTTTGAGGCAAGGAGAAGCCCAATATCAAGATATCAGCAAGGCTTGCCCTCTCCTTGAACACTAGCATTCTGGCTGCTGGCAGTCCTTGGGGTACCTTGGTTTGTCTCTGCTTCCTGTTGCATGGCGACGTCTTTTTCTGTCTACCTTCTGTGACTTCCTGATTCTCTATAAGGAGAATATGAGACCTGTAATCTGGTTTAAGACCCATTCTCATTCAGCTGGGTCACACCTTAACTAAAAATAGCATCTTAAAGAGGTCCTGACTATTTACAGTGGCTTCACAATCACAGGAATGTAGAGTAAAATTAAGAGTATTCCATGTTGGCATACATAATTCAATCGACTACACTCACCTATACACACTCTTCTTTGGATGGATGGACCTTGCCTGGGGCTGAGTGACTGAACCCCACTCTCTTGACCCCTCTTTTTGGGCATAGGGGTCAGCCTTGCCTTTGCCCTGCGCCCGTACCAGCTCACCTACCGGCAGATCAAGTACTTCTCTTTCCCTGGAGAGCTTCTTATGAGGATGTTGCAAATGTTGGTGCTGCCTCTCATTGTCTCCAGCCTGGTCACAGGTGAGCAAGTCACAGGCCAGCTATGGCTGCCAGGATCCATCCCGGAGCCTAATCTTGAACCCAGAGGCAAGACTGTCCCAGGCATGGGAACACCTCCCTCCCTCAGAACCTCAAACATGGAAACTGCACCTAATTCAGAGTCTTCTGCCAAAGCCCAGGTCCTGATTAGTCTTAGGTTCTAGAGCAAATACGAGCTGTGCCACTCAGCTCAGTGGTGCTTAGTGCTACCTAGAAGTGAAGGCAAGGCTGGGTGGGGCACCCAGGGAGGGTAGCCTGGATATGGGACAGGTAGTAAGGGGTGGGACATGGATGATGGTGTTGAAGGTAAGATGGAAGGGACTAGATGATGGGTAGAGGGGACAGATGGAAGTATGGATGGATTAGGCAGGAATCTGCAATTCTGTAAAGAGCCAGATTGTAAACACTTTGAGCTTCACAATTTATATGGTCTCTGTCCCAACTATTCACTTCAACCAGAGCAGCACCACAGAGATTTCCCCCTTGGCATAACCCCCCATTCATTTCTGTTTGAGACTGCTCCTGTTCTATTGAGAACAATTCTCAGGAGAAGGGGGCAGTGTCTGGAGGATAGACATATCAGCCTTGTAAAGCCCATCTGCGTGGGGTTCCAACAGTGCCTAGTCCATAAGGTGTATAGTGAGGTGGGACAGATGGAGGCATGTTTTGGGGTGCGAATGGTGGGATGAACAATGGCAGAAAAGTGAGGTTGTGGTGTGAAATAAGGATCAGTGGAGGATGGGGTGGGGTTGATAGAGGTTGGATTACAGTGGATGGAAGGCAGCATGGTTCATGGACAGGGTGGGGTGTAACAATGTGTATGGAGAATAGAATGGGATTGATGGACCACGAGGTGGATAGAAGAGTGATAGTGTGGGTGTGGGTGATTGGATAACGGATGGAAGCTGGGATGCTGGTGTGGGAGGGGTAGATGCTTTGTGGAATGGTTGTTGGGTGGGCAGTGTGGGGAGGGTGGAGCATATGGGCAGGGGAATGGGTGGTGGGGTATAGATGGGCTTGTGTGGTCTGGTTGCACCCTCTGTCCTCCAGGCATGGCGTCTCTGGACAACAAGGCAACAGGGCGGATGGGCATGAGAGCAGCTGTGTACTACATGGTGACCACTGTCATTGCGGTCTTCATTGGCATCCTCATGGTTACCATCATCCACCCGGGGAAGGGTTCTAAGGAGGGGCTGCACCGCAAGGGCCAGGTGGAGCCCATCCCCACAGCTGATGCCTTCATGGACCTGGTCAGGTGATGCTCCTTCTAATGTTGCTGGGATTTCCAGCCCTGCATGAGACCCAACCCAACTCAAGGAGAGAGAAAGGGAATGGGGCTGGCACCATCTGGAAATGACAACATCCAATTGGACCAAGCTTGATGGGGACCGTTTTCTGCCCTGGAGCATTGCACATGGCCTCTGAGAGCAGCTGACCCCTAAGATATGATCATATTCGTTCTTAAAAAACTTTTTATTGTAGTAACACATGTATAACTCAAAACTTCCCATTTTAAGCACTTCGAGGTGACAATTCAGTAGTTTCAATTACATTCCCAATACTGTGGCACCATCACCAGTATCTATTACCTTGAATTCTGCACCCATGGTAATAACTTGCCCCCACAGTCCCTGGTAACCTATAAACTACTGTTTGTCTCTAAAATTTTCCTTCTTCTAGGTATTTCATATAAGTGAGACCAAACAATATTTATCTTTTTTTGGTTCTGGCTTATTTCATTCAACATAATGTCTTCAGGTTTCATCCATGTTGTAATATGCTAAGATATGATCATTTAAAAAATTATGATAACATATATACAACATAAATTTGCCATTTTATCCATTTATAAGTGTACGCTTCAGTGGCATCTGTTGCATTCACAGTGTTGTGCTACCATCACCATCATCCGTTCCCCAAACTTTCCCATCACCCCAAACAGAAACCCTGTACCCATTAAGCAATAATTCCCTACTCCCCCACCCTCCTGGCCCTGGTAACCTCTAATGTACTTTCTGTCTCTATAAATTGGCTTATTCTAAATATTTCATGTGAGTGGAATGCTAAAATACATTACCTTTTGTATGTGACCTGTTTCACTGAGCTTATTGTTTTTGAGGTTCATCCATGTTGTTGCATGTCTCAGAACTTCATTCCTCTTTATGGCTGGATACTATTCCATTGTATGGACGTACCACAACTTGTTCTGTTCATCTGTTGGTGGACACTGAGGGGACTATTTTTTGACTACTGTGAATGATGATGCTAAAGACATTGTTGTACAAATGTCTGAGCCTCTGGTTTTCATTATTTTGGGTATATACCTGCGAGTGGTATTTCTGGGCCATATAGGAATTCTGCGTTTAACTTTTTGAGGGACAGTCACACTGTTTTCCACCAAAGGTGGCCTATAGAATAAGGTTTTTTGACCCTGATGCTGCAGGGTCTTGGAATTGGGTGAGAACAGTAGTTTGCTTCGTGATCCCAAGTTCCATTACTGGGTGAATGATACTCTTAGAAGAGCAAGATTTTTCCAGACAGAATCAAAGCCAGCTAAGCCTCTACCTTAGTCATTGATTTGGCGGGGGACTTAGAAATGTTGAGGGGCTGCCTGCGGCCTTTGAGGTATAACTGGCACATATATGTGAGAACTGAAGCCCCTGAAGTGATATAGGTGAGGGGCTCAGAAAACTTGGATGTGTGGCCCATCTCCACCCCTTAGCAGCTGTGGGCCTTGGGCCACTTATGTCAATTCTCTGTGCTCTGGTTTCTTTGTATCAAGGTTGGGGACATTAATGGCACTCACTCCTAGAGTTGTATTGTTTAAATAAAATATAGTTGATTCTTGTCATTCTTGGTAGTTACATTTTCTAAAGTTGCTGTGAGCACTGAATTAGCGAATCCTGAGCCATTGCCCCCAGAGTGGAATACAGGGTTCCTGCAAGCCCCTGGTCACAACCTATCCCTACATAACTTTGAAGTTTCTGTTTAAAGAAATCTTATTGAATATATATGGTTGATTCATTAACCTTGAATTCAAGGCCAACAGCACTATGATTCATGCCTAAAGAAAGCTTATCTAACACCCGTATTTTCTCTGTAAGGTGCATTACAGCCTTTTGTGTTGAGGGACACTAGACAGCACTACATTTGAGGGCCATTTTGAACAGAGAAATCACCAACAAATAGCATGAAAACATGAAAAACCTAGAACTAAATATGTCACAGAAAGGACATTCATTTACAGCATGAAAGCTATACATAAGAAGGCCAAGTGTTGCCTTGTTCTACCTCAGCTGGGAGTGTGCACCTTGGGTGGCAAAATTTTTATCACTCTGAGCATTTCTGTGAATGACCGTGAATGTACCTTGAGTATTAATTTTTGGGTTGCAAATGTGTTTTAGGGAGTAGGTGAATTTGCAAACACAGAATCCACAAATAATGAGGATTAACATAAGGTAGATGAGGCACTTAGCTCAGTTTCTTGCCTAGGGTAGGCAGTCACGTGTTGGTACGCCCTTGTTGTTGTCATCATCATCATGATCGTCATCAGTCTAGCCCTTCCGGGTTCTAACCACTTTCCTTCACTCAATGTTTTCCTGCAGAAATATGTTTCCACCCAACCTCGTGGAAGCCTGCTTCAAACAGGTCAGGGGGAAATGCAGTTTGATGAAGGAGGCATGGAAATTGTGTGGGGGGGGTGCTGGTTGCTGAGTGTGTGGGGCGGTGGTTGTGGGAAGAAGGGCCTGACAGAGAATTGGGGATGGGAGCTTTCAGAATAGTCTGGGAAAAAAATACATTTTCCATTGATCTGATGTCTAAGGGAGCTTTAGAGAGAAGGCCTTGGGCCAAGGTCTCTAAAGATGGGTTAGACTCCAGGATATTTGCCCTCTAGATCCCCATAGACTGGCTTGGGGAAGCCCTAAGTGTAGCTGAGTATCAGCAAGAGAACTTGTGAAAAATACAAATTCTGGGGCCCCACTGCAAACCAGACTCTTCAGGGGTTGGGAACCAGCAGCTGATGTTCTAAAGAAATTTCTCCAGATGATTCTGATGGATTAGTTAAACCATTGATGGACTCATTAATTTATTTGCTTTCTAAGTCATTTTATTCATTTGCTCTTTCATTGACCCATGCATCCATCTTTGCATTTTTATTCTCTAATTCACCCACTCACTCACTCAAGATGGACTCAGTCTTTCCTTGCTTGCAGTTCAAGACTCAATACAGCACCAGAATGGTAACCAGGACCATCGTGAGGACAGAGAATGGGTCCGAGCTTGGTGCCTCCACGTCCCCTCCATCTTCAGTGGAGAACAGCACTAGCCTCCTGGAAAACGTCACCAGGGCCTTGGGCACCCTGCAAGAGGTGATGAGCTTTGAGGAAACTGTGCCTGTGCCTGGCTCAGCCAACGGCATCAATGCCCTGGGTCTCGTGGTCTTCTCTGTGGCCTTTGGACTGGTCATCGGTGGGATGAAGCATAAGGGCCGAGTCCTGCGGGACTTCTTCGACAGCCTCAATGAGGCTATTATGAGGCTGGTGGGCATCATTATCTGGTAAGTGCTGGCCTTTGCCTGGTTGAGACAGGCCTGGGAAATCAAGGCTTGGGGCAGCCATTGTGGGAGTCATTGGGAACATTTGAACATAGTAACTCTTCTATGCAAACGGTTAATTCACCCACTCACTCATTTATTTACTCATGAATTGTCTTTGCAGTGATTTATTCATCTGTCCACCCCCTCATCTGTCTGTCTGTCTGTCTGTCTGTCTATCTATCTATCTATCTATCTATCTATCTATCTATCTATCTATCTATCTATCTATCTATCTACCTACCCACCCACCCATCCATCCTTCCATCCTTCTATCTATCCATCCATCCATCCATCCATCCATTCTTCTGTGCATTGGTCAAGTCATTCATTCAGTCATTTATTCACATATAGTTATTCTTCCATTATCATTCATTCTTTTAACGAGTCTCAAATGATATAATTCAAATTTCAAAGAATTGTATAATACATTCCATAGTGTCTGATCACAATGTGAAATACAAGTGCAAGCGTCTATCTAGAAATTAAAAACAACAACAATAACAAAGTCTTCCAAATAACCCATGGGTCAAAGAGGAAACCATGATGGGAATGAAGTACTTAGAACTTAGTCATAATGAAATTATGTTAAAAAATTTGTGAGATACAACAAATTATTTACTCATTCATTTGATTCCTTCTGTAAATCCAGACATTCTACCATTCATACATTCATTCACCCATAAATTCATTCATGAACTTGTCCATGCACTAGTTAAACCACTGATTGAATAATTTATTTATTTCCTCACTAAACCAATTATTCATTCATTGACCTGTGCTTCCCAAGTGATCCCTGCCTCCTCATATCCATCCCCCATCAGAATAACTCAACTTGTTCTTCAGTTTTTAAAAAGAGAGGAGTAACAGTGGTGAATGGTGATGGGTGAATGATGGAAACTCACAAAATGAAGTAACAGGTGAACCCTCAATGAACTCACTTTTGTAGTCTCTGTTCTGCCTTTCACCCATTCTCCAGCACCCAGGTCTTCTTCTGCTCCTCCAACACTCCAAGCTTATGCCCATCTCAGGACATTTGCATTCTGCCTGCAGCACTCCCCTCCCCCCTCCCAATATATATGGCTCCTTCTCATTATTCAGGTCTCATCTTAAATGTCACCTCTTTGGAGAGATCCTCCCTGACCACTCACTCTGAGGTAATCCCACCCAGTTACTCTCTTTTGTGATATTACAGCAAGTATCACCAGCTGAAGTTCTTAATTATGTAAGTTTCATGAGGGCAGGGACTATGTGCTGGAACATAGTACATGCTCAATAAATATTTATTGATTGAATGAATGAATAAATGATTCTGATTTAGCACAAGTTGTTTGAGGTGCTTGTGGGAAATCCAGGAGTCCAGGGATGGTAAAATGAGGGAGAATATGAGCTTGCAAGAAAGACAATAGGAGCATAAAGGGCTCAAATATGGAGCAAACACTTGAGGGCAGAGAATAAAGAGTATCAGAAGGCCTGAAATAGGGAATATCTGGACAATGTGTTGGAAGACATCCTAAAGACAGATTATTTCTGTGGGGAACTTCTCTGTACGAATGGACCTGAGAAGCTTATATACCCTGAAATTGTAGGAACTGTTCTGTCTGGGTGTGAGCTGTTGTTGAGTAGGAGGAAGTGGAGGTGGGATATATTTGTGGAATCCAGCCCCAGTTTGTTTATGTTTGGGGAGGTTGGATGGAGTAGGGGGGCTAGTATGGTGGGCCACTGTCTGGCTCCAGGACCCAACATGGACACTCATATTGCAAAGCCTTGGGGCTGTCACCTGGCTTGTAGAAGTCAGGAGGGAGCCTGACAGAGTCTCCTTGGTTTAGGTATGCACCAGTGGGCATCCTTTTCCTGATTGCTGGGAAGATCTTGGAGATGGAAGACATGGCCGTCCTGGGAGGCCAGCTTGGCATGTACACCCTCACCGTCATCGTGGGCTTGTTCCTCCATGCTGGTGGCGTCCTCCCCCTCATCTACTTTCTCATCACCCACCGGAACCCCTTCCCCTTCATTGGGGGCATATTGCAGGCCCTCATTACTGCCATGGGCACATCTTCCAGGTATGACCTTGCCCCCACTAATGGTGCCTTCCCCAGGCCAACTCCTTGTTTTTCATGGGCTCTCCTAGGTGTCCTGCCCTCTCCCTGTCATAGACCCGCTTCTGAATTGTATGATAATGTTGGGGGGTGGGGTGGGGTTCCTGAACTTCTTTAGGTGGCTAAACACCTGATGTCTGGCCTTTGTCCTGGGCTGGCTCTCTTGACCCTCTGTCTTCTTTTCTTTTTTCTCATTTTTCATGGAGGTGAACCAGGTGCCCATTTTGAGGTTAAGACAAAGATTCCAACATGCCCCGATGCTCTCAGTCAATTTCTAGTCTAGAAGTACCTCTTTCATCTTGAGATGGTCTCTGGAATCCCTCTTGGCTTCTTTTTTCTTTTTGTGATTTTAGGGGGTCCATATTGAGAGGTGTCACAGGGGCCAAACAGATGGAAAAAAATACCATCTTAATTGCCCAAAAACAGATTGGGAGAATGTGCCTTCTATCTGTGGTTGAGTAGGGTTGCTAACACTGCAGCCCAGAATTAAACTCATCTGGCCACCATGGAGGTGGACACCCAAAGGCCCTCTCTGAGTGTCTAAGCTTCCCACATGCATGGCATAAAGCCTACCAGAACATGTGTGTCCTGGGACAGGCTGACTCCAAATGAAATGTCCACTTCTTTTGACTTAAATCACCAATCAAAAAAAAAAAAAATGAAATCACTTCTTCCTGGGAAGTGGTAGGAAGTGCATGGGGGAAGCGACCAAGAAGGTTAGTAAAGCTGAATTTGCTTCCCATAGAAACATGGGTAATGGAGAATAAGGGTCTTCTTTAACACCCCTCTCTTTGCCCTGAGAGGTGAAAGATCAGCAGGTACTTAGTCTTATCCTTTTGAGGAGTGAACCAGTGACATGAACTAACCTTAAACTACTGGCTTTAAAGGTGTCCAGAGAACTTCAGCCTGGGGGATCCCATTGCTTTAAGCTCCCTGCATCATCAGAAGCCCTATTTTTCCCCCCACACAGTTCTAGCCTCTGAACCTTATAACCCAGCCTTCCTCCCTTTGCTCTAACTCTGTAATATTCTCAGGGGTCTCTCCTTTGGCCCCATTTTGCCCAGCCTTGACACTCCTTGTTCTCAGCCTTTGCGGCTCTCTCCTCAGCTCTGCCACACTGCCCATCACGTTCCGCTGCCTGGAGGAGGGCCTGGGCATCGACCGCCGCATCACCAGGTTTGTGCTGCCCGTGGGGGCCACCGTCAACATGGATGGCACTGCCCTCTATGAGGCCCTGGCTGCCATCTTCATCGCCCAAGTCAACAACCATGAGCTCAACCTGGGCCAGATCACAACCATCAGGTGAGATGGTTTTGGGTGGGACCCAGTTCTGCCAGCAGGTGAGACACAAGAGGAGGGAGTTGGCTTGGACACCCCATTTCATGCCCATCAGGGAGGAAGCTGGGTTGGGTGGGGGGAAGAGGGAGTCACATCTGGAGCTCAAGGGAGGCCTCAGATGTTAGAGGGGCTCTGTGGGAAGAGACACTGATGCCAGATGAGGCTAAAGGTGGGACATTGAGCCTGTTGTCCCAGTTGGCCATGATGCCATGCAAGATGTTCTGGTCAATTCTTCTCTCACATGCCATTCCTTTGTCCAGTGTTTCCTAAACTGTGGCTGGTGTATCCTAATAACCCAAGATACTTGTTGTAAATACAGATTCCTGGTTCTCATCACTTAGAGGTTTCTATGCAGCCATTATCAAAATAATAGTAAGCATCATCTGCTTCAGTTCTTTGTTCCAAAGTCACCTTTGCAGGGGAGCTTTTCCCGAACACCTTTAAAATTGTACATCTGGCCTTTCTTAGATTGGATTATTTTCTCACAGCACCATCTGCCTTGTGTATATACTTTATATATTCTTCTTTTCTGTTGTCTGCCTCCCTCACTAAAGTCTAAGCATTGTTAGGTCAGAGATTTTCTTCTATGGCATTTTCTTTTTTTATGGTGTACACTTTTATGGAACTGGTCCCAAGTCAGTCTACAGGTAAGACTTGGCTGCCCCAGCAACATGACCAACTCCCAAGGAGACCATAAGCAGTCATACATCTAAAGTTAGGGGACAAAAAGGGGGCACAACCATGATGGCTGACCACTCAAAACAAAAACTAAGAAGCACAAGTATGAAGATTTATTTAAAAATTTGAATGACACATAATTTACACAAAAGGAATACTGTCACCCTCCCCGGTGTGAATGTGGGTGAGGATTGGGCCATTTTCCTTAGGGAGAAGTGGAAGGGAATAGGAGCAATCCAGATGAAAAGAAAGAGGGTAGGTCAAGGGGGAAATGGCACCTTAGAGCCATGATTCTCAAAGTGTGGCTCCTGGACCAGCGTTATCATCTTCTGTTAGAGTGTAAATTATCAGGCCTCATTGCAGTCCTACAGAATCATTAATTCTGGGGATAGAGCTCAGTCAGCCTTGTTTTAGGCAAGACTCCAAGAAGTTCTGTTGCATGCTAAAGCTTGAGAACCATGCTTCTAAAGGGACCAAGAGTGGCTCATGGCTGGAACTTAGAGGGCATGTGGAGAAGTAAGAGGTGAGGCTAGAAAGGTGAGCAGGGGCAAACTTAGGAAGGACCTTGTAATAAGAATTTAGATTTAATAGCACATATTCAAAATCAAGTATTGTGAGTTTTCTGTAAGTCAGGCTCTGTGTGGAAACCAAGGGACACAGGGAAAAATAAGACATGGTTCCTGGCTTCAGGGAGGTTCTAGTCTAATGAAGGAAAAAAGATGTGATGATGATGATAATGATGACAATGATGATAATGGTGATGGTGATAATAATGGTGTGTTGATGATGGCGACAATAATTATGATATTGGTGATGATGGTGAGATGATGAGCATGTAGATGGTGATGGTGGTGATGATGGTGATGATGATGATGATGGTGATGGTGATGATGGTGGTGGTGATGGTGGTGATGATGGTGATGATGGTGATGGTGATGATGGTGATGGTGGTGATGGTGATGGTGGTGATGGTGATGATGGTGATGATGGTGAAATGATGGTGATGATGGTGATGATGGTGATGATGGTGATAGTGATGATGGTGATGGTGATAGTGATGGCAGTGATGGTGATGAAGAGATGGTGATGATGGTGGTGATAATGACAACAGTGATGGTGATGATGATGGTGACGATGGTAATGGTGAGATGGTGGTGATTATGTTGATGATGATGGTGATGGTGATGATGGTGCTGACTGTGATGGTGATGGCAATGATGATGCTGGTGGTGGTGAGATGATGGGGATAAGGGTGGTGAAGATGATGATGATGATGGTGGTGGTGATGATGATAGCCAGCATTTATAAAGCACATGCTATGTGCCAGACATATAGCAAATATTTTTACAAGCATGAGCTACTTGAGTGTCATTCTGTAATGTCTTGTGCATAGCTCTGTCACCATTTTTGCCAAATAAAGAAAATGATCATATGCTGATTATGAGTGGTGTAATAGCTTTGGGAGTCCAGAGGAGGGCTGTCTAACTCAGCAGATGCCATATAGCTCTATTTTTCCATTCCATTTATTATCATCACTGTGAGCAATTTCAACATCCTAACAGGAGACCCATCCATCATGTTGGCCTCAGTTTCATGACCTTTTGGACTCAATGACTTTTATTTACACTCTACTCTAGCTACCTACCTTTGAAGTGATGCCTGGGACTTTCTCAGTGTGCCTCGACAGATCCAGTATACACGTTGTGGCCACAATCTCTGATCCCTCCATTCTCTCACATCTCCTCCTACACATGCTCTTTGATTCCTTACGAACCTACCTTATCTCCTCTATTTCTCCTCATTATGGTTTCATATTTCCCCTATGTATTTTAGTTCGGTACTTCTCAGGCTTTAATCACTTGCGGATCTTGTTCAAAAGCAGATTCTGATTCATTGATTCTGGGGTGGGTCCAGAAATTCTGCATTCCTAACAAGCTCTCAGGTGACACTGATGCCACTGGTCTGTGGCCACATGTAGAATCACAAGGTCCACAGAATAGAGACTGTGGCACTTCACTCTTTCACTTTCTTTCCAGTGTGTTTCACATCTTTATCCCCTAGTCTTTATGCCCATTTGCATTCCAAATCCTTAACTTTGGAAACTCAGTCATATCAAGATGTCTGGGTAAGCTAGAGAAAAATTTACCCAGTTTGAAGATTGACACCACTACAAGATGATCCTTTACATCATCAGGCTGGCACATTTCTACTCAGAAATCCCTTTATGTGAATGGTTTATAGCTCTAGGTACACATTAGAATCACCTGGACATTACCCACTCCAGGGTGTTCTGACTTAGTTATGTGAAGGTGTGTACTAGGCATTAGATTTATGTGAAAGCTTCCTGCATGATTCTGCTGTGCAGCCAGGGTTAAGAAACCATGAGTTATATGCTTGCTCTCTTATCCATTCCTCAGCAACCATCCCCAGTTTTTACCATTCTCTTCATCCCTAAATCCGATTCTCTGATTCCCTTCCTCTTGGCAGTTTTCGCCTTTTGCCTCTGGAAGATAGTTGATGCTACTGACTGGGTGTAGATCCAGGTTTCTGCTCCCACAATTCAAATTTGTTGCTGTATACCCCCACTGGCACTTCTTTCCCTTGATCTCAGTTACACAGGGTTTTGTTGCTCCATTCAAGACTCATCCCTATATCATTTCCTGAATCCCATATCCCTCCTGTCTTGTCACTCTATCAATCATTCTTTTCTTAGCTACATTTTCAACTCTATTGCTTCTAATTGACTTTACTTTGCAGTTTATGAAGCCATGATGAAAGCACTCCAATTTTATAAAAATAAAACCCACATCAAAGTGCTGATGATTTCAGGGAAACTTAGGGTCCAGTGCCCATGTTCTTTTGCAGAACATCCCTCCCTCCTGAATACCTGCCTGCCCCTCTTTGCTCCCATGAGGATTGTGGTTGAAGGTGAGTCCCACAGTGTCACATGGCGTAATACAAAGTTAGTTTGTTTGGTCAGCATCAGGATGGAGTGTTCTCTATTTTTATAGAGGTCCTATGAGACCAGTCTATCAATGGGAAAAACAGTCCTGAATTGATTCCCAGCTGCTCAGGGGACTTTTAAGGATACATTTTACCTTTAAGCACCAGGGATGATGACACTTGGAGGTTCTGTGGGACACTGAGGCCATGTTCAGTAACTTCTGCTATAAGTAGAGGGAGTCTCTGGTCCCCGCTTCTTCATTGCCACACAACGCAGAGATTTACATGGGGTCTTCAAACTTTCTTCCTTGTCTTTTCCAGTAGCTTTCTGGGATATAGGAAGCCTTTTCCAGAGGAGACCAAGGATGTAGGGGAGAAGACATAAAGAACTTTGTGAGAACACAGTTTTTGTTTCTTTAGTTTGAGTTCCAAGCATTTCAGTGAGCACTTCTCATTGGAAACTTTGACATCATTGGAAGTAGGGAAGTTATCCAAAAGGGCAAATATGTGGGACTTTGAGGGGTGTTCAGGAATGGAGCATCATTTCCCGGTATACCCCTTTCTTCCTGGGAATCTATGATAAGAACATGATGGTGATGGGCAGTTTGAGATCCTCTAGGTATTGTTTCAAAATTTAGTGGCAAAAAGCATTTGGCTGGTTGATCATAATCTAAACCTAACTGAAAATAGGTTGAGTAAGCTTCTTGGGTTGAGGTGGAATTAACTCATCCCATGAAGACTGAGCGGCCTACCTCCCAAGGTGGAGGAGGTAGGATCCTTCACTTAGGTTGATGTGAATGGTATTCCTCTTCGAGGTTCTCTTAACCAGGCATTATCTCATTTACTATTCACAACAACCATGCAAAGTGGGCATATGTCTCCCATTCTACAGATGAGGCCATAGAGGCTCTGAATTTATGTCTAGTGTCCAGCTCATAAATGGAGCCAGCTAGACTCCAGAGCACATTCTCTAGTCCCCAACTTCAGCATGTAATCATTGTTCTGATAGAGCCATTATCTGGGCTCAGGCTCCCGAGTGGCCCCATGTTTGTGATGGTAGGATCTGGGAAAGAGCTTCAGAGGTCACTAGAAAGAGGGGTGGACACCGTGGTCCTTAATGCTTTTCTCGGTAAGCTCAGTGGCTTTAGAATCCTGCTTACCCACCACACCAGGCAGTCATCGCTGATGCAGGAAAGAAAATGTAGCCCATGCCTGATCCAGTCTGACCTTCTTGATGGTGGCCACCATGTTTTTCATTTCTGCTTATAAGTTTTCCAAACATATTATTATTATAAATTAACTTTTTATGCAAATACTCTATACCCATCAATCAAAAACTCCATCTTTCCTGCTCTTCCATCCCTTAGAAAGCTGTAATCTACTTTCTGTCTCTGTGAATTTGCTATTTCTCGATATTGTATATAAGTGACATGATATAATATTTGTCTTTTTTTTTTTTTTTTTTTTTTACATGGACAGGCACCGGGAATCGAACCCGGATCCTCTGGCATGGCAGGCAAGCGTTCTTGCCTGCTGAGCCACCGTGGCCCGCCCACAATATTTGTCTTAATGCGCCTTGCTTATCTCACTCTGCACAATGGCAAGGTGCAGCCATGTTGCAGCATTGTCTCAGAACTTCATTCCTTCCTACGGTCAAATATATTGCATTATATGGGTAGACTGCATTTCGTTTATCCATTCATCTGTTGATGGATACCTGGGTTGTTTCCCACTTTGGGCTTTTGAAAATAATACTCCTGTGAACATTTGTGTACAAGTATATATTTGAGAATGTGTTATCGATTCTTTGGATATATATCTGGAGTGGAATTGCTGGGTCATATTTTAATTCTATGTTTAACATTCTGAGGCACTGTTATATTGCTTTTCATAGTCGCTGTACCATTTTACCTTCCCACCAATAATGCACTGGGGATCCGGTTTCTTGGCATCCTCCCTAACACTTACTGTCATTTTTTTTTAAAAAAGAAATAATAGCCATCCTTGTAAGTGTGAAATGGTATCACTCAAAACTACATATTTAAAAAATTTCCCCAGCACCCTAGACAATTTCTCTTTTTGACTCTAAACTTGGCTCACCCTCCAGAGTTCCATTCTAATCAGTGGAACCTGGCCTGCTCTGACCTACCGGCTTCCAATTTATTTGCGTAGAGAGCACTCCCTCTCTTGGTTCACACGTGCAGCTCAATTGATGCTTGTGCCTTTCTGCAGCCTCCAGAGGCAGCAGGATAAAACCCCACACATTCATCCACATATCATTGTTGAAACATCAATGAATGTGCTTTCAACCGAATTCCAGCAAAGGGAGAGGGGTCCCACCTGCATTGTCAATCACTGAAATTTGCTTTGGATTCTCTTTTATTTTTTGAAATTTAATGTAAGATGGCTGGAGAACTGACTCCTTCCCTTCTCTTGTCTCCTTTTCCACTCTCATCCTTATCTCTCCCTTCCCCTCTCCTGCCTCCCTCTGTTCTCTCTCTGCTTGCAGCATCACAGCCACAGCAGCCAGCGTTGGGGCTGCTGGCATCCCCCAGGCGGGTCTGGTCACCATGGTAATTGTTCTCACATCTGTTGGCTTGCCCACGGAAGACATCACGCTTATCATAGCAGTGGATTGGTTCCTGTAAGCGTTTTTCAGGCTGGACGTTTGTACTGTGTCCCCTCATCCCCCACTTTTCCCCAAGTGTGTTCCAAACCCATAGGTCCTCAATAAAGACAGAGTTCTAGAATTTTAGAGTCCAGGCCATGTCTTGTGGATCTCAAATTCCATAGCATTAACTTTGGGAAGTAGGTCAGGGAGGAGACAAAATTTGGGGGCCTTATCCATCAGTCAGGAAATCTCTTCCTCTACTTGTTTTATGTAGAAGTCACAAGAATGTGATCTATGAGGCTAAAATGGCTGATTAATGTTATTTTTTAAAGTCCCAACGTTTAAAAAAGTCCAAATATCTTGATTTTCCTGAAAAAAAAGTAAGACGTGGCAATACTGGACATTCATCCCCACCTAGCAAATGAGAGCTGGACTTGAGTCCCATTTGAACAGAGCGTTTGGATTCTCCAATCTGACCTGGTGAACGCTTCCATTGACTCAGACCAAATGCTCTTGGTCCTATATGCAACTTTCTGTACAAGATGACCATATAACATTTCTTAAAAAAGAATCACATTGCAGAGAACAAGGGTGAACATCTCACAGCCTGTCCAACTTGTGTTTGTTGGGAGAGGAAACTGAAGGGAATTACTTGCTTGTGGTCATGGGTCATGGGTTGGACTGGAATGCAGAGCCCCAGTTTCTGGGCACAGGAAAGCCCGTCCACCCCATGTGCGTCCACTCCCCTGGGGATCTCTTCAAGCTCCAGCTGATGGTGTCTTCTCTTTTCTCTTCCCCTCCACTAGTGACCGGCTTCGCACAATGACCAATGTCCTAGGGGACTCGATTGGAGCGGCTGTCATTGAGCATTTGTCTCAGCGGGAGCTGGAACTGCAGGAAGCTGAGCTCACCCTCCCAAGCCTGGGGAAGCCCTACAAGTCACTGCAGGAGAAGGGGGCATCCAGAGGACGGGGAGGCAATGAGAGTGCCATGTGAAAGTCTTCACTCTGCCGCCCAGAGAGGAGAGAAGGAGTCTGGGAAAAGGAGTCTGGAGGAAATGCCCTAGCTGGTTAACCTGCTGCTGATCACACACATTCTGCCTCGCTTGTTGGGGGAAACCGAGGCACAGGAGCAGAAATGAAAGATGTCCAAGATTTCCTTTTCTCACTGAGCATGCGAGAACTTGAAGGAGGGTGGTGAACAAGGATGGAGATGGAATGATTCATTATTGAGTTTTGGGGGAATGGAGGCTTCAGCTTCAAGAAGAGGAGGGGCCAACCTATGTTCCTTATTTTCTCAAAGAGTGGCAGATATGAAGAGAATAAAGGAAAATCACTGTTTCTCATAATAAAACAGTGTCCACACCATGTGTGTTGGTGATTCGCTAGAAGGATCCATAGAACTGACTGAAGCCTTGATACTCATGGTTATGGCTTTTTAGAGTGAAAGGATGCAGATTAAAATCATCAAAAACAAAAGCTACATAGGGCAGAGTCCAGGAGAGACATTGTCCACCTATCATCTGTTCTCATGCAGTGGAATCGTGTAGACATGCTTACTTCACTTGATACAATGTGTGACGTGTACAAAGTTTTGCCAGCTTGGGAAGCTCACCTGAGCCTTGATGTCCAGGTTTCATTTCCTTAAATTTTTAATTTTGAAATAATTCCAAATTTACAATCCAATTGTTAAAAATAATATAAAACCCATACAAAGATACTCCACTTCCACAAGATACTCAGATATCAAGTTTACTATGTTGATACGTTGGCTGTATCATTCTATCTTTCAATCTATCATTTATCTTTCTCTCAATCTGTATGTTCATCCATCCATCCATCCATCCATCCATCCATCCATCCATCCATCCATCCATCCATATATCTGTCTTTAGTTTCCTTTGCTGCTCAAGCAAACACCATGAAATGCATCAGATTAAACAATAGGAATTTATTAGCTAACAGTTTTGAGGCTATGAGAAAGTCCAAATCATGGCATAATCAAGGCATTGCTTTCTCTCTGAAGGCTTTGGCATTCTGGGGATGGCTGCTGGTGATCCTTGGTCTCTAGGTTGTCACATGGTGGCATCTCCTGGTTTCTCCTTTTACTTACAGGTTCTGTTGATGTTCAGCTTCTGGCTGCTCTCTCAGTGGCTTTTTCTCTGTCTGAATCTCGTTCTCAAATAAAGGACTCCAGTAATAGGTTTAAGACCCATCTTGCTTGAGGTGGATCACACACTTTGACTGAAGTAACCTCACCAAAAGTTCTACTTATAATGGGTTCATAATGACATGAATGGATGAGGTTTAAAAACATGTTTTACTGGGGTACATAAAACTCCAAACTACCACTCTGTCTCTATCTATCTGTCTGTCTGTCTCTCTACCTACCTACCTACCTAACCTACCTACCTACCTATATTTCTCTCTATCATCTATCTCTTAATCCATCCACCCATCAATCAATCCATCCATCCGTCCGTCCGTCCGTCCATCCATCCATCCATCCATCAACCATCCATCCATCTGTGTGTCCTGCATTTTTACAGGGGCTTGGCCAAGTAGACATGGAGACGCTGCCTGACCTTAGTTACTCAGTTTCTGGTCCCCCGAGAGGTCAAGCTGATACAAGGTGTCCCCAGAGCCCAGGTGAATATGCGTTCACCATAAATCACTTTTGTTATTCTAGGTTATCTGGCATGGCCCAAGGTCCCAGGTAAACAAAGCCCCTTACATCCAGTAGGACATTCCAAGGCCACAAAGGAACCAGTCAAGGGGCAGATCTTTCTTTGGACATTCAGGCCTTCTGAGTTAACCATTTATTGCTAACTCAGAAGGCCTGAGTGAGCAATCACTTGGAAATTGAGGAGGAATCTCCCCATGTGGACTGATGTCTAGGCCTTTGGGCTCCAGTTCCTGACTCCTGAGATGAATTAGTCCCGCCATCCATATACTGGGAGGTTCACAGAAGTTCTCTGTCTCTTTGCTTCACAAGGTAGACATTGAATTCTTAATGTTAATATTTTCATTTCCCAGCTAATATGAAATACCACAAAAGGAATTATCTTAAAGAACAAGAATTTATTGTCTCCTGGTTTTGGAGGGTATAAGGCTTATTTCTTTCTGCAGTTAGTAGCATTCTGGTTGGCTGGCAATCCTTGGATTCCTTGGCTTTCCCGTCATATGGTGATGCCTCTCCTTTCTCTTATGTGTCCCACTGATTTGTATCTTCCAGCTCTTCCTTCCATCTTTCTCTCACTATTTTTGAATTTCTTCTGCCTCTAATGGGCTCCGTTAGATCCAGCCTCCTTTATTAGGGCCACACTTCAATTAAAAATAACATCTTCAAGAGATTCTGTTTACGCTGGTTCACACCCACAGATTAAGTCCAAGACCAAGGGCATGCCTCAATTTGGGGTGCATAATTCAAGCCACCACAATTATTTTCCTGCAGCCTTGTGAGGGCAGCGTAACATTAAATGCAACCTTATAAAAAAGTGGGGGAAAACATGAGGGAAGTAAACAAAGAGTAACATGATCCTAGATGTCTTAGGTGTAAGAAGTAAAATCTGTAACACTGTATCTAAGAAACATGCCATTTCTTTCTTTCTTAATAAAATTAGACTTCACTTGAGCCATCTACCCCCAGGATGGGAGGATTTTCCAAGAGAAATTGAAAAATCAAGGAAACCAAATTTCCCAATCATCACTTTGTTAAAAAAAAGTAAAAGCCTCCAGATATGGTGAGGCTGAAGTAAAACAGAAAAACTTGCCAGTGAAAGAATTACGAATTGTAAGGTGACTTGTCCAAGGAAAGGGCTTCTACTGAGACGTTTCACTTGGTTTGATCTATTTCTAAGGCTGGAGCCTCCTGAAAAAGAACATTTCTTGGCGGGGGAACAGACTTCCCAAAGGGAATTTTTTAAAAACTTTTTTTATTGTATGATATAACATATATACAAAGTAAAGAAAGAAAAAAGCAATAGTTTTCAAAGCAGTCTTCAACAAGTAGTTACAGGACAGATCCCAGGATTTGTCGTGGGCTACCATACCATCCTCTCAGATTTTTCCTTCTAGCTGCTCCAGATCAAAGGGAGTTTTAAATCAGAAAGACTCCTGTTTACTTTGAAGATCAACCATTATTATTATAAGATTTATTTAGAGTCAATATAATTATGCTTAAGACACTGCCTTAGATTTAGACAGCCTAGTGTTTGACCTTGTCTTTGCTTCTTCACCAATGCTGCAACCTTGAGCTCGTTCCCTTGTTTCTGTAAGCTCTTACTTCCTCACCTATAACTAATGGGAAATGATGTATTTCAGATAAGAATTACTGCAGGAATTAAATGAGACATTGTGTATAAATGCTTAAATAGGGAGCGCCTTTGCCATTTTTATTCAGTAGTTTTGAACTACTTTTCTACATGAAAAACTTTTATTAATACAATATATTTGTATTTTTCTGGTGCACTTCATATTTAACCACCCGCCCATCTTTGTCAGTCCAACAGATGTTTATTGAGAATAAGCCCCATAACAAGAACTGTACTAGGCACTGTGCTGACAAAGATGGATAGATACAGTCTGAAATTCAAGGAATCCATGTTGGGATGAATGGAGAAATTCAGTAAATTTGATGTGACTGGAAATAAAGTGAATCAGATGAAAAGAGGGGAAGTCTTGTGTCTGATTTCAATTACATAACCTTAGAAATAACATCTCTGTAATGAATTTTCAGGGGAGCCTTTCCAAAATAGGCATACATAACATCATTTCTGATGAGATATATTAAATATGTCAGAAAAGGTGCATTTTAAAGAAAATTCAAATCATTAATCAACAAATTAGGAGCATTTCAGGTTCAATCCAAGGAACTTAAAATTGTCAATTAGAAAGTGAAGAAGGAGATCCATGATGTAGCTTTATAAACAGTAGAGAGGAGGACAGGAAGACCCCCAAATAAATACTCAAGGAACGTGTTGAAAAACACGTACTTTGAGCCCGGCTACCCATGACATTTCTCCAATGGCCCCGTTGCTAAGAGGTGGCTGAGTGGCCGAGGACCTTCCCCAGGGCCCTCTCTGTTTCCCTGTTCCTCAGGCTGTTGATGAAGGGGTTCAGCCTGGGGGTGACCACGGTGTGCATCCCCAAGGTCACCAGAGTTGTCCTGGGGGACAGTGTGGTTGCAGAGCTCAGGTGGACCCCAAGCCCAATGCCAAAGAACAAGGAGACACCTGACAGGTGAGACCCATAGGTGGAAAAGGCTTAACCCTGGCTGATGAAATTCTCAGAATGGAGAAGAGAATGTGAGAATAGGAGTAGAGGAGCCTAAAGAGAGGAGAATAGTCCATAACAGGAGTCACAAAATGCACAAATAACGTTATTGATGAGTTGTCAGCACAGGCGGGCTTGGAGACTTCAAGAAGGTCACAATAAAACTGTGGGATTTGTTTATGTGTGCAGGAGAGTCTCAACCTCTCAAGGTCTTGAGCAAGGACATTGAAACAGTGAGACACCAGGACCCCAGAACCAGCAGGACACAGAGCTGGGGGTTCATGATGACAGTATACTGTAGGGGGTGACAGATGGGCATGCAGTGGTCACAGGCCATCATGGTCAGGAATAAACTATCCAGGCATATAAAGAGGAAGGAAAGGCACGTCTGGGTGAGGCAGCCTGCACAGGTTATGACTTTGTTCTGTGTCTGGCTGTTCACCAGCGCCTTTGGGATGGCGGTGGTGAATCAGGTGCCAGCAAAGGACAGGCTGGAGAGAAAGAAGTATATGGGCGTGTGGAGGTGGGAGTCTGAGATGGTGGCCACAATGACGAGCAGATTCCAGTGGAGTGACCAGGTGCATGGACAGCACCCTCCCAAAGAGGAGAGGTTGCAGGATTCGCCCCTCTGTAAATCTCGGGATGATGAGTTTACAACTCCTGTTTGGTTTTCTGTTTTCATGGGATGGCTGGGTTTACCCAGATAAGGAGAAAAGGAGCCATACAATTGCTGCCAATCAGCATTCAGAATGACAGTAATCTAAAATCCCAGTAGTTAATGATGCCATACCTTTTGTCTAATAATTGGTTCCCTTTGTTGATGAATTGTGGTGATTTTGCTCCTTAAAATCTAAGGTCATAGTGTTTGCTTAACACCCATAGGGATCACCCTTCCCATGAAATGTGGCCGTTTGTGGCTTGCTGTTCAATTCTGTGGGAATGGAAATTCCCCAAGTCAAGGGCAGTTCTTTTCAATCATTAGCAATTTCCTTCTTCCTTTGCTCTACCTTTTAGTCATTTGCATATGTTATATTCTCTGCGGCTTTATCCAATCCTACTGCTAAAAAATTTAATAATGGTTAATCATTATTCACATTTCATTTATATTTCATTAACAGCTTTTCCTATATAAATTCAACAAAAATGGACAGTAAATTAAGACTGCCCTCTTTTCATATAAGAGAATCTAATGAACATTTTCCAGTATCATTCAGTGCTGATCAAATTAAAAATATCCCACCATGTGGAAATGGCATATTTGATTTATGTGCCACCCATTTTTAGATATTTTATATAAGTTTTCTTAATGGCAAATAATGATTTATTTTTTTTAAACTTTTTTATTGTATAGTATAACATATACACAAAGCAAAGAAATAAAAAAGCAATAGTTTTCAAAGCACTCTTCAACAAGTGGTTACAGGACACATCCCAGAGTTTGTCATGGGCTACCATATGATCCTTTCATATTTTTTCTTCTAGCTGCTCCAGAATATAGGAGGCTAGAGGGCTTAAATACTTTTTATCATCACAATAGACTTTTTTCCTTCTTTTTTTTGTGAATAATAACATATATACAAAAAACTATAAATTTCAAAACACGCACCACAATTAGTTGTAGAACATATTTCAGGCTTTGTTATGGGTTACAATTTCACAATTTTAAGTTTTTACTTGCTCTAAAATACTGGAGACTAAAAGAGATATCAATTTAATGATTTAGCTTTCATAGTCATTTGTGAAGTCCTATCTTCCATGTATAATTCCACCATCACCTTTGATCTTTCTGTCCCTCTCTTTGGGGTTGTTTGGGCTATGGTGATTCTAACTTTTTGATATTGGAAGGGTCTGTCCCTAATATGGAGTAGGGAGATGGATCTACCTGATGTTCTGGAGAGGCTGGGCTAGGTTGATTTAATTTTAATTAAAAATTATTTGTGAAGGCAGTTTATGTTTACAGAAAAATCATGCACATACCCTCTTTGCACATGTAGTTTTCCCCATTTTCATTAGTATATTTTCTCTTTGGTCTATCTATAAAAGTCTTGTGCTCAGTACATAAAATATCAGGTGTTTCTTTGATCACATTCTTAGAAATTATCGTCTGTTACATGATATTTATGCTTTCACACTGAGAAAACTCTGAAATCTTTTGTCCTTATTTTTAATGATTTATCTTCATAATATATTTAAATGTTGAATAGAGAAAGTCACTAGTATGCTATCATAATTTTATTCTCAGTTCCAGCTTATTTTTCTAGATGAACTTGTCATCATCTAGCCACACGCAAGGAAAATGTCATTGGAATTTTAATGAGGATTCCATTGTAATAACACATTACTTTCCTTATCTGGTTCCCTTATGGCATGTGTTTGGATTTTGTCTTATTCTGGCAGTTGTATTTTGGAGGTCTTCTAATTCATCAAGGCATTTCTCCACGTGTAGCAGTCATCAAAGAATAAAGTGCAATATCACTGTGTGACTATAACAAAATACATGCGACATCTAGTTATTTTTCTATCCCTTGCAGCTCATTTCTTATTGGGAAATGTGACAATAGTTCTAAAGTGCATCAAGAACCTTGAATATAGTTATGAGTAGAATTCAGCTTCACGTAAGAGAAAACCCAAGTAAAGTAGTTGGATAAAGAAATTTGTGTTTATTTTTGCACACGATCCAGGTCCAAGATTAGGAGGTCCAGGGATGGTGCAGCAGCTCAGGAAAGTTGTTAGGGACTCTTAACGCGCCCTTTTATTTTTGAGTAGCTGCTGCACTTATGGACATGGAAGCTGCATCCTATTCAGGAAGACTGGAATTCAAGGATGCAATACAAAGGGATGTGCATGGTGAGACTTTAACAATTCCTTTTTCTACTATAATATATAAAAGAAAAGGTGTCATATCACGAGCTCAATGAATTTCAGAAACTGGATAGAGTCCATGGAGCCAGAACCCAAACTGAGAAGCAGAATGTGGCGAGAACCCAAGGATGTCTATTGCTCAAGGGAATTTAGACCCTAAATGGAATATTATTCATCAGCAAAAAGAATTGAGTTTTTGATACATGTTACAACATGGATGAACATTGGATACATATGTTGAGAGGAATAAGCCAAACACAAAAATACACAGATGTTGTGATCTGACTTATATGAAATCCAGAGAGGTGGAGGGTGGATTACATTACTAGGGATCAAGTTGAGGAGGTGATATTGCTTCCTGTACAAAGTGTCTGTTTGAGGTGATGAAACAGTTCAGGCAAATGATGTTGATTGTAGGAACATGTTGTGAATGTACCCATCGTTAGTGAAATAACTTGTGATTATGGTTAAAGTGCAAATTTTGAATTGTAAAGCTTTAAATCATATACAAAGTTTAAATTTCTTGTTTAGTGTTAAATTTATAGAAATATTAATAGATCTTTTAACATAATAAATTGAGCACCACACAAGGATATACGGGGAAAAAAATGAGACAATCCATACTCGGTGCTAAGCTCAAGTAATGGCACTTAAGAATGTGTAAATATGTCTTAAAAGAAGGAAGTATTTTATAAATAGGGCTAAAATGACAGGTGGGTAATTTTTGTTATAAGTATGACTTTCATAATTGTTTTGGCAAGGCGTCATCAAGCCAAGGGTGTGGGACCCATGGTTTTACATAAATGAGTACAGTCTCCACTTTGTTGAAGAAGAGAAAGCCAATTTCGACACAAGGGCTGTATCTTCTCCCCATGTCAGCACTTTGGAGGTCTGAGGACCTCGTCCATGTGGGCACCTCAGCTGTAACTTTGGAAGAAACTGTAAGTCAGCAGATGGGGTGCATTGTTGGAGGTGAGATCTGTGGAAGGCAGGAGAGTCCATGCAGGAGAAATAATAAAAATGGGATTCTCTTGACTCCTACCTGGTCTATTGGGAGCAGAGAATCAGAAGAAAATTTTTCCTTTCTGTCCAGCCCAGTGTCCCACAGGGCAGAAGTAACGAGTAAATGTGCCTAATGAGCGGTTATAGGAGAGCTGTAAAGATCTTCTCTGCTGCTGTCTCTCATCCTGTGAAGCCCTGGGCTGGACGAGACATGCTTGTTTCCTTTGGAGACCCAGCCCTGGTGAGGGGATGGATGCCAGACTCCTCCCGATGTCTTGATGGAGAAAGACCTTCACTCCCATCGCCACCACCCAAGAAGGAATTTGTACTTCTGCACAGAAACCTTTTTCTCAGAGAGAGCATCCCGGTGAGTTTGAAAGCTCAGCAGATTTTGCAGGAGAAGATCCAGGAAATGGAAGCCAAGAGCTTTTCCCTGAGGTCACCTGAGAGCTGGTTCATTCCAGCCTAGAGCTGAGGGGTCATTGCAGTAGGTTTCTGCTAGTTTAATATTCAGTGTATTTATTTGGCACGTGAAAAAGGTGTCCATTGGACTCAGCAATGCAGGAATTCCTGTTGACAGTTAGTGATAGAAATGGAAGTACAATTAGCAGAGGGAAGAGTGGAAGAATGTGGTTCCAGAGAAAGCAGTGTATCTGTTCATGGGGCTTTGTCCTAAATGGGTGCAGGGAAAAAGTGACATTAGCAATGGAGGAACAGGTAGTGAAGTGAGGTCTTTTTCTTCAGAGAGATATATTTGAGAATGTTTCTGTATTGATGGCAGAGCTCATGTTCAATGGAGGTAGATTTTACCTTGTAACAACATTTCATGAGACAAATGCTCCCAGGTGGTTATCACATGAGGAAAGGTAACTTTTACTTAGTAGCTTTAAGTTGGTATACTACAAGCTTTAGTTGGAAATTATTCCTTTATTGGCAAAGTTAAATTAATGTGATTTTAATAGCCATTTAAAATTTCCATTTCAGCTAATTGTTTGTTCAAGTCTTGCTCTGTATACTGGCACCTGGGTGTTTTAATTGAAACCTTTCCAACACAAAATTGTAAGTTTTCTTTCCTTCTTTCTTTTTTTAAACTACTTAGCTATTTGCCTTTTAGTTCTCTTTTGTATGTGTAGATGTATTTAGGGACACAGTGTGAAAGTTTATCAATTTCTTTTCACGAAGGTGCATACATTTGGTGAGGTGAGATCAATCTGCCAGTGTTACATTTTATGTTTCTCATGCTGCCTTTTAAATTTAAAAATTCTTCTTCTGTTGAATTAATAATAATTAGTATTTTATATGCATTCCCCTTTGGTTTTGCATCTCTCTTTTCCTTACTAAACTTTCTGTCTTTTGCAGCTAGTTCTTTTTATAAAATACCATCACCTTCCCCCGTCACGCGAAAGTGTTCTCCTTTATCATTTGAGCACAGGGCACCTTTGTCCTCTGTAATCTAGAGGGCACATCTGTGATTGTTTTCCTAAGGAGGTAGAATTGGGGACTTAGAAAGAACAAGGTGGCTGAGTTGTAGAAAAACATGAACTCATCTCATCTTCTGGAAAACCATTCATTCACTTCCAGGAAGGAACCATATAAGCTTTTTACAGATATTGATTTTATATTTTAACCATCTCAGGAGGATGCTTACCCAATCCACCACTGTAGAGGGGCTTTGTTAAGATTTAAAATAGTTTGCCCCGATCAGATTTCGGCAGCTAAGGTATGGTAGTTCTGACCTTCAGAATCAATTTCATCTCAATGCAGATTTTGTTTTTTGCATTTAATATCATGTACAGGTCTTCTGTCATTTCACATAAAAGATTCCCAGAATGTGTGCTACTTACTATAATTTCTTTTGTGAAATGTTCGTTTGTTCTCTTTGCTCATTTTACTCTTGGGTTTTCCATCTGTATGGTGTCTTTTGACCCTGGGAAAACACCACTACTTTTATTTTGTCTAGACTCGTTTTTGCTCTTTTATTAGTTTCTATGGATATCGGGGTATATTCTGGAGTTGGGATGCCACCAGAACCAAGGAAAGTTTATCACAATCCCTCAGGGGTGATTTGAAGTTATGTTTACTCTTTTCAATCAGAACATGGCATTCTCTCTCTCTTTCCTTGTAGAGCAGTTTTTTTACCTTTCTTTAAAGGCAGGGCAGAAAATTGTCATAACAAAAGGAAGCCCCTAGTTTTCATACGCAAGGAGCCTTTCCAGCTGGAATTTCTGGGTACCATTCCTAAATATTTTGTGGAAATAATACAATGTTGTCAGTTTGCACTGTACTCACTCCTGGCTTACTCAGTTGTTGGGGTGTTAACTAGGCACCAGGAGACCATTTTGCAGTGTGTGTATCTGTGTCTCTGTGTTTGTGTGTCCATATATACAAGTGCCTATGTTTCTATGTGTCTTTGTGTTTGTGTGCATTCTGTGTCTGCGTGTCTCTGTGTGTGTATGTGCTTGTGTGTCTGTTTTGTGTCTGTTTAAGTCTGTGTCTGTCTTTGTGCATATATGTCTGTGTTTCTGTATCTGTCTTCATGCATGTTGTATGTGCCTCTGGATGTGTTTCCATGAGTGTGTATATGTGTGTTTGCTGGGGTTTCCACATTCATCGGAACAGAAGATTGGACCCAGGGCTTCTAATTTGCATCTCAAGTGCCCCTTGAGGGACATGAAAGCTTCTATGTCTGCCCTGAAGGAAACTCAGTTTTTGTAGCTGCAGGTTGAGATTTCTGACATAACCTCTTCTTATGAGTGGCTGAATTACAATGCAGTATGCATGGTGTCTACTGTGAAATTGTGGGTATCCATTGGGAAGGAATGGGGTCCTGAAAATTGGCACTGTGACATTTATGTAATGATGATATTGGGGGGGGCATTGAAACCCTGGATTCTGCTGAGTCCTTGCTGGAGAAAACTGTGTTCTGCTCTGAGGAATCAGCCTTCTCAATCTTAACTGAAGGTATTAACCCTGTTTCACTGACTGACACTATAATGGAATGCCCTGAGGCAGTTGACTTATAAGACACTGCTATTTCCTCTCATGACACCTGGTCTCCCCTCTTTTCTTCCAGTCCTATAACTACACTAAAGTTCCAACAGGCCCCCAGGGGGGAGGTACAAAGGGTGATCCATGAGGAGGTGCACTGCATGACAAAAGAACTGAATGCTTTTACCAATTTATGCACTCAGAAATCAGGGGAATATGCATAGAAATATTTACGAAGGATGTGGGATAAAGGTAGAAGGAATATAAAGTTGGATCAGGCTGAAATTAGTGAATGGATCCACTAAGCAGAGATTCTGGATTCAGTCACGTAACTTGAGAGTTTAGAAAGGCCGTCTTAGTTTGTAGGTTTGAGTGGCTGAAGCGTGGACAAAACAGTATCCTACATTAATGTGGTTCAAATGACAGAACTGCCCTCGTATAATGTAAAATGAGGGGACCCAAAGGCTTAGAGAGATTGCAATGTTAGTGTGCATTTATCATGTCAGGCCTTCTTACCCACCCCTGGAATGTCCAAGGACACACCTTTCACAAGTGGGAGGAATAAATTTGCGAGAGCAGTTCCTTCATCCCCAAAAGACCCACAGTTCAATTTTTTTTTGTATATCAGATACCAGTGTGGGCTGAACTTGGATCCATAAACACTTGGTAGAAGCCAAGTGGCAGCAATTAATTGCCAAAGGCCAGGTGGGCATGGCTATGAGAGTGGAGAGCAGAGGAGAAGCTGAAATCAGTATATTCTGACTCACAGAGATGCATTCCATTGGCTCTTGCTCTTGAGATATATAAAAGTGAAATGGATGGGCAGTCTACTAGATTCTTTCTTGCTATCCATAAGCACAAGAGTCCTAGTTCAAGTGAACAGGAGCCTTAACTTGAATTATGAAAACAAATTCATGGCCCCTCAGTCACTTTCTAGACTTGGGACAACTGACAAGCCCAGATCCCTTTGAAGGAAGTCAATGCCAGGATACTATGGAGAAAGACTCTGCTATACTGCTCCAAATTTATAGTTTTGTTATTCCTCCCAACAGTCCCCTAATAAGCCAATAATATTTTACCTGGTGATTATGCATCTGGGAAAAGGGAATGATCATGCATTTCAAGGATTGCCAGATACTGGCTCTGAACTCACATTAATTCTAGGAGAACCAAAATGTCACCATGGTCCCCCGTAAATATAAGGACTTATGAAGGTCCTTATAGAGACATTCTCAGCAAATGACAGAATCCCCACATTGGTTCCATGAGGTGTGGAACGAGTGGTACAATGGCAGGAAAATCCAAATGGAAGGAACTAGATCTGTGTCTAGCTAGCGAAGGAGTGAAACCAAAGAATACTACATTCCTGGAGATATTTCAGAGATTAGTACCCCCATCATGGACTTGAAGGATGCAGG